>JBBPBX010005491.1:35076-54013 GCA_038048925.1 Garcialebias charrua | reverse complement strand
CAACTCATTTAAAGAATTGGAGGTAAAATGACCTGAAAATCTCCACGAGTTGCTGAAAGATTTTAAGAATCGGTGCAGAAGCGACAGCCTGCGTCGTGCAAAAATGTAAAGAAAATACTAAATGTGGCGATTTTGCAAATTTCATAAACCCACATTTTCATTCTCAGCGAAAACTTAAATTTAAATCATCTTTAACAAAAACAGTTTTTTGTTTTTTTGGGGGGACACGGGCATTAAAAGAGCATTTTGATAATAATTAGCACCAAGTCAGGAAGAGGATAAGAGTAAGAGCGTTTTAGAAGCCATGTGTGGACACCGTCCAGAACCTCTGGCGTCTCCTCAGAACCAAAGTGATTTAAAATGGACCGAGGTCGCGTGGAGAACTGTTCTGGGGTCAGCCGGATCCAAACCTGAAATTAATTTTAGAAATCACAGACATCCTTCAAACTAAAGAGGGGCCATGCAGCCTGTTAGCAGTTCAAAAACCTGCCTCTCTGATGGTATGGAGGTGCATTATACGGTGTATGGGCATGGGCAGCTTACACATCTGGAAAAGTGCCATCAAACAGAAAAGTTTCTACAAGTTTTAGAACATCTGCTCCCATCGAACAGACTCCTCCAGACCAGAATGGGACATTCTCTCCAAACCCCCAACGGACGTCCACAGACCGTTGTTAGACGTAAAGAGAACCCTTCAGAGCAGAACATGGACCTGGATGAACTTTAAAGGTCCACTGACATGAATTTTTTACTATTCAGAAAATTGCTCAAAATATATATATTTATCATTTAAATATGTTTGTTTTTGCAAACAAAATGATAAATCACTTTAATTTTGCTTTAAAAGTGATTTTGAACTTCAAGCCGTGTTTAATCATGGGAAATCCGATTACACTCGAACGCACCATATGTGATGTCACACTGGGCAGAGGGCTGTGGTGTCTTTAATAGCGGACAATTTAAAACTGGACGAATTTATCAATCTATGTGAAGATTTGAGCTATTTGTCTTCATTTTGGGAAGCAGAAAATAGTTTGGGTGATGGAACAAGAAACAACAGGATCTAATTTAGGTCTGATGCTGTATCAGACTTCCTTCATGTCGAGCTGCTCATACCTGCGCACTGTGACAAGCCCAGAGCTCTGCCCGGTGTGACATCACAGATGGTGCGTTCGTGTGTAATGGGATTTCCCATGATTAAACACGGCTTGAAGTTCAAAATCACTTTTAAAGCAAAATTAAAGTGATTTATCATTTTGTTTGCAAAAACGAACATATTTAAATGATAAAATATATATATTTTGAGCAATTTTATGAATAGTAAAAAAATCATGTCAGTGGGCCTTTAAAGAGATGTGCTGATGCGATAAAATCAGAAAATACATTTAAAAAAACAAACAAGTGCAGTTAATCAGTTAGAAATTGTTTAGTATTTCTACAAAAACACTGTGTTGATGGGTTTGCAAATCTTTTTTTGTTTTTTACATTTTACTTTTTTTTGGGGATCTTGAGTCGCATTCCACTCAACAAATTAGCAGTGAAGAATAAAAAAAACTGTGCTCGGAGCAGATTCAGGTGCAGCCAGAACAGCAGAGTCAGTAGTGTGGACTGTGGAGCTCCTACACGTGGAGATCAACCAGAAAAAGAGGATTTTCAAACTATCTGTGGCGTCAGATAACAATTTCTGTTCAAGAGCTGAAACGTTGTGTGAAGCGAATCGGCTGCAGCCGCGATTTCATAAAAAATAAATCCTCTCGAAGTCCCGCGGCTGCTCCTGCAGAAGTGCTTTCAAACGTTTGATCGTCGTCCCGAGAGCACGAGCGCCGCTCGCCTGGAGGGTAAGCAAAGACAGCTAGAGACGAAGCGCTCAGGGCGGCGAGGACGTCCGTCCTGTTTGGAGACGTCTCCTCAGTCTGAACGCAGCTCCGTGGTCAGCAGTGAACGGTGTTTGGTCGTCAAACTCGACTCTGTGCTTTTATCTGAACCAGTTTTTCCTCCGTACGGTTAAAATAAAGGTTTGTGGATAAAAAGAGGCGTTTGTGTGGACTCGGTCAGCGACAGCCGCAGTGGAAGTCGGCGTTTGGGTCCTTCAGGAGCTTCTTCCGGTCCACGTGCAGACAGTCTATGTGGTACCAGGCGTCGCACACGTCGCACTGGATCCACTGCACCGTGTCCTGCTGGGGCAGCCGGCACCGCGGCGCCGCGCACGGCTCCGTGGCCCCGACGGTCGCCACGCCGCCGTCGTCGTCATCGTCATCCTCGGACGATGACGACGAGGAGGAGCCGGAGGAGGAGGAGGCTGAGGATGTGGAGGAGGAAGAGGAGGAGGATGGAGAGGGCAGCGAGGGCCGGGGAGGGAGGGGGTGCTTCCTGGGGCGACCTCGTCGTTTACTTTAAAAAAGAAAAAAAGAAACAGATTCAGAACAGCTGCTGCACCTTTATTTTATTTTATTTATTTAACATAACCAGCATTAATATGATCACACGGCAAAATGTTCTGGTTTTAATATTAAATTACGTCAGCTGTGATTAAAACAAGTTCAAATTATCAGATTTCTGTGTTATAGGGGTGCAGGAAAAAAATGGATTTTTGAAAGAATCTAGATTCTCAGTCCTGGCGATTCAGAATCGATTCGAAAAGCCCCAAATTCGATTTTATATTATTTATTTATTACATTAAAACCCAAAAGATAAAGAAAATAAAACCATATCTCATAGTATATGAAAGAATACATGAAATGAAAGGTGGCAGAAAGAAGAAGAAATCTTATTTTATCTGCCCCTTTTTTCTAAAACAAAACAAGTTCAATCAATTCAAACAATAATCTTCTATAAGTAACAGAGCACAAAGCTAACCTAATACAGTACTGGTTATTTAAGTGACAGAATTTAATGCATTCCTGTATTATTTGTTCCTATTTTTGGTATAAATATCAAACGATGCAAAAAATTTGATACAGCTCAATAACAATGAGCATGCATCAGGGCTAAAATTATTGTTTTAAATAAATGTTCTATTTGTTTACATTGTTGTTTATTCTTTTCAGATTGTCAGTTACAAAACTGAAACTACATTTATGACCATTTTAATAGAAAAATCATTTCTGAATCAAAAATAGTTTGAATCGAAAAATCGATTTTGAATCGAATCGTGACACCAAAAATCGGAATCGAATCGATTCTCCAGACACTGAGAGACTCGCACCCCTAGTTAATAACATAATTAGTTTTAAGAAAAGGATCCGTCGTCTTAAAGTTTTAAAGGACTCAAAATATAAAAACAACAACATAATAAATTATTTTAGTCTCAATACATCGACTCCGGTTATGTAAAAACATAATTCCACAGTTTCATGCTGCTGCGGATTATAAAACTCAAATTTGCAGTTTCTTCATAAATTACAGAGACTAGTAAAAACTGCCCTTTTTTATATTAATTAATGAAATGTTTAAATTTAATCAGTGTAAAAAGCTGCTGCTGATCCATCAGCTGTGAACCCCTCAGGGTCCAGTCCTGCATGTTTAAATGGTTCAGAGGATTTAAGCCTTGTCCACATGGAAACAATGTTTTTCCAAAACACTCTTTTCATCTAGTTTTTAAAAATATCCTTGTAAACACGACCGTTTCTGAAAACACAGAAACAGAAAAGCTGTCTACGCCTGATCTTGATGCTCCACAAAAAAACTCCAGAAACAGGAAAGACGACGTGGAGGAGCTCTGGCGAGCAGACGCAAGAAAAAAACGAGGTTTAAAAAAATTAATTTTCTCCGAGTCGCATTAAACAACTGGACAGGAAGTCACATCAGTTCAGATCTACAGACACAGCCAACAGCTGGAGACGGAAAATGTTCCTTTGAATGTTCAAAGGGATCACGGTAAATCAGTTATTCGTTATTAGTCTGTTTTGTTAAAACGGTTTTCATTTTCATCGTTTTATTAAACTGCATCCTTTGTGTATATCGTTCATCTTTTCCTGCAAAGTTTTTCAATAAGGTGAGAACAACTTTTCAACCCGTTGACGTTTTCTCTATTCAAGACAACTTTATTGTTCAGCAGCAGCAAACATGTGACAGGAGTCTTATTATGCTGGAGGTGGACTGTGACATCACTGGTTTTTAAAAAGGCTGTGTTTTGTCTGTCCACATGGAAACACAACTGTGCTGTTTGTAGATTTTAGGCTGCTAAAACACTGTTCCCATGTGGACGCTAGGGCTGTAGTGATACAATAATCTCACAATACGATACACGGTATTCTGCTCACAATACGATATATATTGCGATATTCAGCAAACGATACAATTCAATACACTTTTGTGATTTTCTGAAAGATTTTAGAGGGACAGAGTGATTTTGGTGACATTTTGAGACTGTTATAGACTTGGATTGAATTAATTTAAATGAAAACTGATTAAAAGCACCAACTACACAATACCTGGCTCTGGTTGAACTAGCATTACCTTGTCGGGGTGGTGACGTTTCAGGTGGGCTCGTAAGTTGGTGGTATTTCCTGAGTTTTTAACACTTGTGTGACACAGCTTGCAGACCGCTAGAGTTTTGTCCATAAAGTCGCTATCCTTCTTTTTGAAGCCAAAGTGCGCCCACACATCTGCTTTAAAGCAAGAGGGTGCAGGAACGATATTCGCCACCATTACACTGCCCGCACTTCTTCTGTGTAAATAAAGTATCTACTAGGCGGGTAACTTGGCAAAAATGCTCTACAGCGACACTAGTGGCTGGATGACCTAATCACTCTCCCGGCGAAGCAAGCAGTGAGTGAGCAGGGTGACAGTTGGATGTTACGATACTTGCGGATGAATATTGATTTTTTTCTAGGAAAGAAAAAAATCGATATATATCGCAAAATCGATATTACACAGCCATAGAGGACGCAGCCTCGGATGTTTCTCTGCTCCAACATCCAGGTCAAGTGTTTTAACTTCCTCAGCAGGTCATCACGCTCTACAGAACCTGTTGATGAACATCAGGTGATGTGAAGCAGGAAAACTTCTTCAAACATGCAGGACCAGCGGGTCTGGAGGACCAGAGCTGTGTGAACTTCTAATTAGGAGGTTTCTGGAGCACGAGGTGTCACTGCTGATGCAATTCTTGGTTGTTTTATTGTGAAATGATTCCAGGACAGTTAAAGTTGTGCGTTGAAGTAAGTAGTTTAGCATTTACAATTATATTTTTTGAGCTTGATGCTTCATTGCATCAATCATAAGAATGTTTTAATTATCACCAAATTATTATTTTGGAAATCATTAAAAGCACACGTAGAAATGATCAAACAAATGAGACTTTTGTCGGAACAATCAGCGAATTCAAACTGAAGACGTGTTAATGTTAAAGTCGACTGGTTTGTTTTAATGTTGTGAGTTTTATGCAAAGAAAAGTTTAGCTGCCATATTTATTTATTTTCCATTTAAAATACCTCAAATGAACTGAAAAGAACTTGTGTCGGTTCTGTATGAAAATACTTTTATGTTTGAAAAAGTTTATTTCAGACCAAAGCAATCGTCTCAGCTAGATAAGCGTTGGCCCCGCCAACTGGCTTAAAGCACTAAAGCTTATACATAGGAGCTTTAGGTAAAATGAACTGATAATTTTAGTATTTAAATTAGGGATGGGACAGATCCGATCCAGTATCGGTATCCGATATCAGCATTATTTAAGTATCGGATATCGGATCCAACCTGCCGATATTTTTCCGATACCAGCTTCAAAGAGCACTTGTGTTCAATCACATTCTGTGACTGCCCTTTTTAACATGGTATGAGTTAAACCTAATGAAGATACTCTTAAGCCTTACAAAAGGGAACCCACTGACTTTAACAGCACACAGGACAGGAGGCAAGTATACCACACACATGTCCTCCTTACTCATGGTGCAGCTAAAAAAAAAAACTAAAAAAGCGCTAAGCATGATGGGAAAGACAACAAAATCCACTCTCTTAGTGGTTAAGGGGAGTGGCTGTGTTGTCTTTCCCATCATGCTTAGGACTTTTTTAGTTTTTTTCAGCTGCACCATGAGTAATGGTACGTCCACACCTAACAGCGTTTCAACTGCAGGAGCGTCCAGTTTACATGCAAAGTCAATGGGGGACGCGCCTCCAGGCGCGTCTTGGCGTCACGTGCGTGTTGAGCGTGCTGGAAAGCGTTTTCCGTGCACGTGAACCCGCGTCAGCCTCCAAAGCACGCCTTGAACATGTTGATGATTTCGCTGTTCAAACGTTCAAACGCCGTTCAACTCTCCCTGATTGGTTGATCAGGGAGTCGGGGAGAGAAGAAAGGGGGAGAGTCCCTATGTGACGCGGAAACGAGGGGACGGGTATTGCGCAACTATGTGACGTATTGTTTGTGGGACACAGAAAAAACCCGCGAAGTCGTGAACTATGGAAGAGAAACTCATTGTAGCTGTGTGTTCGCGACAAGTCCTTCACGACCAGTCAAGTCTGCTCCACAGAGACAGAAATAAAAAGCTCCTTGCCTGGCGGAGTGCAGTGAGGAACTCGGTATACCGGTAAGCTCCTCCCACACACCCCGCCGCCACACCGCCGCAGTTTCGCGTTCTGGTCTGGACACCACTGTGGGTCCAGTGCGTCCACTTGCGTGCGTGACGAGCTTTTTTGAAGTTGAAACACTGTTAGGTGTGGACGTACCATAAGGACATGTGTGTGGTATACTTGCCTCCTGTCCTGTGTGCTGTTAAAGTCAGTGGGTTCCTTATTGTAAGACTTATGAGCGTCTTCATTGGGTTTATCTCACACAATGTTAAAATGAAGTTTGGGTACGAAAGTTTCATTATACAGAGTCACATACCTGAACAGTATCAGATCGGAAAAGCATCGGTATCGGTCGATACTCAGTTATGAAGTATCGGTATCAGATCAGAAGTGAGAAATGTGGATCGGCATCCCTAATTTAAATGTGTATATTATTATAACAAGTACAGTACTGTAGTCCCCTGTGTATAGGTCGCATTGTCCAATTATCACCAATAGATTGGAAAAATCCCTAGATAGGTCGCACTGGTGTATAGGTCGCACCTACGTTTAGCTCTGCTGCAAATGTCTGCCACAGGAGCGCACAGCAAGGCTTTTAAGAAGATTAACACTTAAAAACAATTATTTGTTTGATAAAAATTATAGCAAATATATGTCTGAGCTGAACTTTTCCTTAATAAATGAACGTAATTGTGAAATGAGCTGGATTTAAAAATTTGTTTCATCAAAAGTGATAACAAGCCATATATAGGTCGCACCAGAGTATAGGTCGCAGGCCTTGAAAAAAACATAAAAAGGTGTGACCTATACACCGGAAAATACGGTATTCCCCTTCTTGCAATATTCTAAACGTTTCTAAACTCTAAATGCTGTAAAAAAGCACAGAATGTCATTTCGGCTCCCTGCCCAAGCGCCCTTGGCCACGCCCACTTCTCCGTTCTGCACGGAGAGCAGCTGATCAGCTGCAGCAGGAAGCTTATCCTGCAGTGTGGGCTGCACAAATGAGCAGCAGGTGCTAAATAATTTAAAATAATTCATTTTAAATAAAACTTCCATGCCGATCGTGCAGCTCATCCATCAATCAGTCAATCGTGTGTCATGTCCGGTCTTATTTTGAAAAACCGCGCTAGAGTGAGTCCGTGATAAACGAATCGCGAAGTAGCGAGGGACTACTGTACCTATGTCCAGTTTTAGTTAAGAGCACATTATTTAATAATGTATTTTTAAATCAAATTGACTCATTTGCGGCAGCAGAACAAATTTGTTCATCTTACGCTGTCGGGTGATGGAAGCGGTTGAACGGGACCCTTCCTCTCTCGTCCATCCGGGCCCTCATTGTGGGTGAAGCCAGGCTGTAGTTTTCACCTCCCACCACCAGGGGGGAGAACACCGGTGAGCTGTTGGCCCTCCGCCTGCCTCTCTGCGCTGTGGGTGGAACACCGGCTGGTTTCTGTTGGCGGAAAGCGGCGATGCTGCCGTGCAGCACCGTTGTGACCCGGTGCGTGGTCTCCACTTCCTGTCTGGGAGGAACCATGCTGGTGAAGGAGGCCTGGAGGAGCTGCTGGTTCAGCGGGCTGTTGGTCATGGCGCCGTGGAAGCTGCCGATGGTTCGGATCCCGACAGGGAAGGGCTTGGGCTCCATCGGCCTGCGGATGTCGCTGTGGAGCTTCGGCTGCAGAGGGGGAGGGGAGCCGAAACCTTCGGACTCGGACCTGTAGAGCCTCCGTCTCTTCTTGGTCCGCGCTCGCTGGCCCTCGTCTACAACTCCAACCAGAGCTGGTGGGGACAAAAACAGAAATAAAACTTTAGTATTTTTACAGGTTTTGTGCACTTTCAGCCATTCAGGTATCAAAAACATTCAGCTCATTCATGCTAGGACTTTTGTAAATTCAAATATAACATTTTCCCATAAAAATATCTTTAATTCCTTCCAAAACATTTTTCTTTTTGAAAACTGCTTCAGAAACTGGTTCAGTTTTGTCTTCTTGTGCTAATTTAGCTTATATTCAGCCTTTTACTACTTTTGGTTCCCAGCTAAACTTTTGCTACTCCTAGGAAGCATTTAGCTTCTTTTAGCTTTCAGCTATCACTTTGTTCTTCGAGCTTTTAGCAAGAGTTCTATTTTTTTTTCAGCTTCAACGGCTCCGTTTCAGCTTCTTTATCTAATTTCAGCTATCATTCAGCCTTCACAGTGTTTTTACAGAAAATGTTTGTTTTTTTGTCAAAGACCTTCAGCCGCTGTGCACAAAACGACTAAATCTGAATAAAATCATCTGATTTAAGTTTCAACTCTGACGTTTCGGGCTGAAATCAGAGCTGCAAAAAGAAGAAACGCAACTAAAGAGGCTGATTGTAAAAAAATAAGCTGAATAGTCAGAATAAGAATCTGTTTTAGTTTTGCATCACAGTTGATGTGCACGTGTCGCTCTTACAGCACGTTGTCAGTTTAACGGAGGTGTTCTCATTTCTTTGTGCTGTTGTTGATTTTATTTCTTCATTCATTTTTATTCATTTAAAATATAAAACACAAAAAAGACAATTACATATTACCGTATATGAAAAAAAACCGAGATTTAAAATGAAAGGAAGCAGAAGAAGAATAAAATTCTTATACTGTATATCTGCCCCTTCTTTAAACAAAAATCCATTCAAACAATGATTATCCATGAACAAAAATTAATAACTCATAACAATTTGCCGATTTATATNGGAACCATGCTGGTGAAGGAGGCCTGGAGGAGCTGCTGGTTCAGCGGGCTGTTGGTCATGGCGCCGTGGAAGCTGCCGATGGTTCGGATCCCGACAGGGAAGGGCTTGGGCTCCATCGGCCTGCGGATGTCGCTGTGGAGCTTCGGCTGCAGAGGGGGAGGGGAGCCGAAACCTTCGGACTCGGACCTGTAGAGCCTCCGTCTCTTCTTGGTCCGCGCTCGCTGGCCCTCGTCTACAACTCCAACCAGAGCTGGGGAAAAAACTAAAACAGAAATAAAACTTTAGTATTTTTACAGGTTTTGTGCACTTTCAGCCATTCATGTATCAAAAACATTCAGCTCATTCATGCTAGGACTTTTGTAAATTCAAATATAACATTTTCCCATAAAAATATCTTTAATTCCTTCCAAAACATTTTTCTTTTTGAAAACTGCTTCAGAAACTGGTTCAGTTTTGTCTTCTTGTGCTAATTTAGCTTATATTCAGCCTTTTACTACTTTTGGTTCCCAGCTAAACTTTTGCTACTCCTAGGAAGCATTTAGCTTCTTTTAGCTTTCAGCTATCACTTTGTTCTTCGAGCTTTTAGCAAGAGTTCTATTTTTTTTTCAGCTTCAACGGCTCCGTTTCAGCTTCTTTATCTAATTTCAGCTATCATTCAGCCTTCACAGTGTTTTTACAGAAAATGTTTGTTTTTTTGTCAAAGACCTTCAGCCGCTGTGCACAAAACGACTAAATCTGAATAAAATCATCTGATTTAAGTTTCAACTCTGACGTTTCGGGCTGAAATCAGAGCTGCAAAAAGAAGAAACGCAACTAAAGAGGCTGATTGTAAAAAAATAAGCTGAATAGTCAGAATAAGAATCTGTTTTAGTTTTGCATCACAGTTGATGTGCACGTGTCGCTCTTACAGCACGTTGTCAGTTTAACGGAGGTGTTCTCATTTCTTTGTGCTGTTGTTGATTTAAATTTACAGTCTCTCTAATAAATATTTATTTCTTGATTAGCTGCAGCCCGTTGAGCCCTCAAGTCTCCATTAAACGTACAGAAAATGATTTTTCTTGGACGTTTTTCTATATTAATATGTAGTGATACAAGCCTTCATCTCTCTGATACATTTTTCTCTGAATCTCAATGAAACTCGGAACACTGACTTTATTTTATTAGTTTGAATCAAAACACAAATAAGTCACAAGAGACTCTTGTTCCTTTATTTTGTGTTAATCAGTGGTGGGCAACGCTAATCCAAAAATTTGTTCCGCTATTTCTAAAGCACTAATTTATTTATTTAGGTCCGCAATTTCAAAAGCACTAATGTCTTATGAAAATTAGGGGAAGCTAATTCTAATCCGCTAATTAAATTCAACAATTGGTAGCAGCAAGTTATGCAATATTTGCACTACACTGCCAACTAGCGGTGCATGAACTGTTATACAGTAAGTTGTTTGAGTTGTATACATTTAAGAAAAAGGTCGAAAAGGACTTGCTCAAAAACTATATATGATGTAGCTTAGTGTGTTTGTGTACAGTATTACAGTTAGATAAATTAGTAGATTTATTCATTTTGTGATGTAGTTTGAAGGTTATCATTGGTTGAACAAACTGTGAAATAAACAAGGGGCAGATATAATAAGATTTCATCTTCTTTCTGCTCCTTTCATTTGATCCTACTTGTATTCTTCTATCTGATGAAACTGTTTTGTATTGTTCTTTTAAAATGAATGAATAAACATCAAATCAAATCAAATCAACGGCCCAGTCAGAGTCCAGAACCTGAACCTGAAACCTTCAGAGAGCAGAAACCTCAAAGAACTGAAGCAACAATGGAAAGAAGAGTGGGTCAGAACTCCTCCAGAACCAGGAGACCCTTAGCAAAAAGAAGTATACTTAAAGTTCACTTTTTTAAGTATAAATCCAGCAGATTTGACCATTTCGTGAAACTCTCAAGCTCAGAAAAACTTGTGCTATAACGTCAGCTATGAAATATATTTTTTCTCAGCAAAGAAATAATTGTTTTACCGTGTTTTGTTGTAAAATCCTGGCTTCTTTGGCCGTCGCGGACGCCATTTTGAAGAGTGCTAATGTGGCGAAATTCTATTTTTAAATCCAGACGCGTCGCGTAGGCCCTGAGAAACATCCATAAGTTCACCCTCCATGTTAAAAAGTCTTCGTCTGACTCTTCGAAAACAAGCAATAAGGCTGCAGAGTAACACACTGGCTGCTAACTGCTATAGAGAGAGCACACACCAAGAGACTGAGGGGGACGCTTTTTTGTGACGGACCACATCCGGCGCTGCTCGTAAATACGTTATTTCGTTTTTACTGATAGATAATTAGTTATTAGCGGTACTGCATTTTAAATAAAAATAGCATAAATCCGCTTATGAATTATAAAACTTAGTCAATCCGCTGTAAAGCTAACAGATTATTTAGCAACGCTACAAGCGGATTAGCGCAACAGCGCTACCTAGCGGTCGGAGGCCCACCACTGGTGTTAATGAATAACCTTGTGTTAAGTAAGCATTATTGAATTCAATGTTTAATAGTCAAAGACTGTTTAATTCAAACTGTTTAATTCAAGTGGGAAATCCAATGTTATTTCAAAATGTTGATCATGATGCATTTTTCTTCTCAATCCTGCAGTGAAGATACAGTGATACTGTTTATCTCATTTTAGTTTGAGCTCAGGACAATAATCCGTCACAAGAGACTTTTTGTTTTTGTCCCAATTAATAATCAGAGAATAATCTCTGGTTTTGTTATTGTAATCAGTAAAGGTTTCAAATGTGATGCTGTAATGACGTTTTGTTTTAATCATAAGTAACAGGTCAACAGCGTTGTTAATGAGTTAAGACAGTTTTAATCAGTTTTATCATAAAGCTGGCATCTTAAAACTAATACCGTATTTTTCTATGTATAGGTCGCACCTTTTTATGGTTTTTTTTCAAGGCCTGCAACCTATACACCGGTGCAACCTATTTATGGATTTTTTCCCATATTTTTAGACCAATTTTTGGCTGAGTTATGGCCCTTTTTCATTGCTGCATTAAATGGTGCAGTACCACCTTCGGCCACCAGGGGGCAGTGCAGTACCACTTCCAGAGGAGTACACCGACCCAAGAAGAAGAAGTAGACCGTTTCCAGCTCATGTGCCCGTAAAAAAGCTCCTCTGCTCGGACTGATTCTGTCGGCCTCTGGGGCTGGAGGTAGCTTCAGGTGCGACCTATTTATGGATTTTTCCAATTTATTGATAAATATTGGACACTGCGACCTATACAACGGTGCGACCTATAGAACGGAAAATACGGTACTGTACTTTAACCTCTGCATCCTCTGATGTCACCCTCATGCCTCTCCTGGTACCACATGACCAATCAGAAAGGACTACGTTTCTGGGTCAAGTCTCAGTTAAAGCTTCCACTTCCTTCTTCTCTCTTCAGTTGCTACGAGGAAGTTGACATTGAAATGACTTTCTCTTTTAAGCTGGGGAACTTGGACCAAGCGTCAAAGGTCCAGTTCAATAGCCAGAGTCAACAGTAAGCTACTGTTGAACTCACCCGAGCTTCTAAGCTCCAAGTGAATGAATGTTCCTCTCAAGGAATGTTTTATTTTTGAAACGTCAACCAGGAAATGCCGTTACTGCGGTCCGAGTTGAAGCAGACGTCTGGAGACGCTGAAAACGGTAAACGGACTGACCAGTTGGACCAAGGGGGATTGACCGTCTTCACGAGGTAACAAAGTCGTCAGACGCTTTGCCAAAGTGTACCGACATTTGGCCGAGATCGGCCGGAGAGCTGCTATGCTTCCTGGTTAAACCCACATCCACCCCCTCAGCCTACCTTCACTTCTTAAACTTTACTTCCATCCTCCTTCTCATGCTAAAACTTCTCCTTAAACTTGATTTCTAAGCCAGTAACAAACTTTAAGTTTAACGTGCCTGCAGAATAAGTAAATATGTCAACTTATTACTTGTCTGTTGTCTCTAAATTTGAATCTGTCGACAGTTAGTTATAAGAAATGGATCAGAGCCAATCCTTATATGAATGTTTGATGTAATTTTATGATTCTGTTATAATAATAATAATAATAATCATTTTATTTAAAAGCGCCTTTCAGGACACCCAAGGACACTTAACAAACCAACACAGTGTAATACAGAGCAAACATTATCAGCGACAAATTGAAATATAAAATACATAAAGGATATAAAATGGAAGATAAAATACATTTAGTAAAGTTAATGATGTTATTAAATGGTTCAGTTCTGCTGAACCAACATAAATAACGTTTCCTGTCAAATTACATCTTGTCTGGTCACATTTATTGTTTAAATCCTGAAAAAGAGAGAACTCGTTTAATATTGATGATAAGTTTGTGTCAGATAAAATCTACTCACTCTTTCATTTGGAATATTGTACAGTCAGTAAAACTGACCAGTATACCGGTAGATATCCTACAGATAATAATTATTTTCTTTACAAATATTTCTGCCTCTTTTATTTTGAAACTAAAAGGAAGCGTCTGAAGTGATCTTTACCTGCGTGACCTCTGGGCTCGTCTGAGCTGTCGTCCTCCAGCAGCACCGTGTGCGCAGACTTCCTCCTGCTCCTGGAGGCCGTCTGCGGGGGCTTTGCCGACGGCCCCGAGGCTGCGGAGGTCAGCGATGGAGGAGCAGAGGAAGGGAGCAGCGAGGTGAAGCTCACAGGCGAGGAGGAGGTGGTCCCGGGGTCGGAGACGGCCCCACCGTGGCTGTGGCTCCTCTTGAAGGTCCAGGCGCTGCCCTTCATCTTACTCAGGCTGCCGATGGAGTTGAGGATGACCGTGGCCCTGGACATCTTGGGACGGTCCAGGTTGGTGGCTACCTTTCGGTCCAGGCTGGTCCTGATCCGGTTTTGCAAGTCAGAGGAAAAGATTCCCGCCTAAACAACAAAATAAAAGTACATATTCAGTACGCGTGGAAGCATTACAGCTACGACTTCTGAACTTTATTTGAACTTTTACCTATTATTCTGATGTTTTTAGCTCTTTTTTATAATTTTACTGGTGTTAGCTCTTGACTATCGTTTAGCAGTTTTAGCTTTTAGCTATGGTTTTGCTAACATTAGCTTGTAGCTAAGCTTTGGTTATCAAAAACAGTGAAACTATGAAGTGTACATCTTCTTGCCATCAGTCTCAGATTTTGTCTCCTTCTTACCTTTGGAATGGTGATGGCATCGAAGTCCAGCGGGCGAACTTTGACCTTCTGAAAAAGGAAGTAGGGCACGGGGCTCCCAGAAGCAGACTGGTCCCCGAAGGTCAGCGTGTCGCCGTCCGAGAGCTCCCACAGAATGCCCGGCTGCAGGCGCACGTCGTTGACCCACGTGCCTGAAAACACCAGAGCGGAGGTGAGGAAACGTTTGTAGTGGAACACCCTGGTCTCTGAAAACTGGAGTGAAACACCTTTACCTTGAAACCTTCAAGAAAGAAGAGTGGACACTATTTTATCACATTAATATTGAATCAAAGACACAAATTAAATCACCAAGACTCTTTTAATTTTTTTTAATTCAAATATATTAACAGAATAACCTTCTGTCATTTTATAATCAAAGCATAACCTTGTGTTATTCGTATGAGCAGTGTTGTTATTCTTCAATATGTTGAATGGTCATTGTTCTTGTTCAATATTGGTGGTAATCAAACTCTGTCCAAGTTGAAGGACAGGTCAAATTGGTATTTCAGTATTTGTTTAGAAATGTTAGAGACAGTTTAATCAAGTTTACTCATAAACCTGGCGCCTGTATTTTCTTCATTTCTAAACAACTCTGTCTTCCTTCTAAAACAACCTTCACTGTTCTTTGACTGCTAGTAACCTTCTGACATCATCTAAACCACTCCTACTGTCGTCACAAGAGCCAATGAACGGAGTTAGTACTGCTGATGTCAAGCCCTCTTTAAAAGCTCTAAACTTCCTGGAACCGTTGAGTTGCTGCGAGGAAGTTTAAGAAGTAATGACTTTCTCATTAGCTGTGGGACGTCGGTCAAACGCCAAAGACCCCGTTCTTCAGCAAGGGACTTATGGCATGCCGCCGTAAGCCCGACTCGAGCGTTAAGCTCCAAGCTGTGAATTAATTTTCCTCTCAAGGAATATTTGATCTTGAAAACCAAACCGGAACTAGTGCCGCTACCTCGGTTCGGTTGACGCGGATCACAGCGAGTCGCTGGAAAGTGAACCCGTTGGCAGCCTGCTAAACGTTAGCTGGATGGACGATCCGTGCACGTTTACGGCTGGCCCTACTTTATCGGAGCTTGGACAGAGAATCTTTGCAAGGTAAAAAGTCGATGTTCATTAGAACATGAACAATGTTCATTAGAACAAAGGGAAAAAAAAGATCTGAAGCTCTCTGCCTTGTCCTCTCTAAACGGTTTTAAGAATCTGTTGGAATCAAGGCAAAAACCAATGCAGATATGTTCCTGTTTTTGATTTTCTACATCTACCTTATCTTTTGCTACTTTGTTTTAATTTGCAAAATAAAAAAAATCTGTATTTCTCTCTTATGTTTGTCTATTGTTGATTGTTCAAGGAAAATCTACTGTTGCTGTTGTCATCATTCTTTAGTTTGTAGACAGGTCTCTCTTGTAAATGAGTCCTCGAGGCTCAATGAGATTAACCTGCCTAAATAAAGGTTGAATGAAAAAATTAGCGGATCTGGGTCTAGCGGACGCCGTCCGAAGAGTGTGCCGGGTGTCTGTCTGGTTGAAAACACTTCAAGATAACTCCCTCCTCTTTCCTCCTATCCTCCTTAAACTTCTCCCTTATCTCCTTGCTAGTAACAAATTAAGCTAAATGCCTTCAGATACAAGTTATTCTAAGATCCATAACTTTATTCTGTTGTTCTTATAAATTACGGACGCGTGATTTCATCTGTGCTGAAGTAACTTATAAGAAAGTTGAATCAATCAATCACCGTGTACATGTTATGATGTAAATGTATGATTTGTTAAATAAATGGCAGCATCCCCTGGTGTGCCAACTATAATTAACATTTCATGCCTTTTACATATCATCATCTGGTCACAAATTTGTTGATTAATCTGAAAGAAAGAGAACCCGTGAATAATTAAGTAAGTTGGTAACAGGTAGCTCTGTCTACATTCTTACATTCTGGCGTACTGTATGATTCGGTAAAACTGATCTTCACCTGTACCCCTACACGTTTAAGACTGAAAGAGACGTGGAGGAAAAGTTCCTCTGAAGTCGATGAGCTGAGAGAAACGGCGCCCGAGGCCACAGAGCGCCGGCGTTTTAATATCCCAGCGTCTGACAAACGAGAACAAAACGATCGAGCAAGAAGTCTGAAATAAAGTCATCAATCTGTTTACAGCTCGAAACACGCCGAGGAAAAGAGTTTGTGAAATGGAACCAGAATTGAACAGCTGGAAGGCTACAAGACAATCAAACGGCCACGGCAGCTGGAGGAACGCAGCAGGAATACGGAAACACGAGTCCGACAGCAGCAGCGATGGGAAATCTGGGAAACGGAGTGTGAAATTACCACAAACATCGTGCGGCGAGGTTCAGATTCAGAGCTCGTCTGTCACGACCCGTCAGGCTCAGGGCCAAACTTTCATTCTTAATCTCATCGTTTTTCATCTTTACAGAAACACGGGGACGAACACACCACCAGCAGCAGACGTTAAAAAGATGTCTGTAATATAGATAATATATATTCACTCTAAGGTTTGGTCAACTACCACAACATTAAATAACTTTACGGCTGCCGCAGGCTGAGCGATAATGTTTGAGTTCATTTTGTCTCTACTGTTAGCAAAATATCTTGTGATCCACTGGACAGATTTGAATGAAACTTTCAAGAAGTAATCAATAACTGAACATCAACAAACGTTTAAAAGGAGTTATTTAATGGCAAAGCCCTGCTTCTGTTATATAATACATTAATTATTCCTCATTTGATTTACTGTACTGTATTGAAGTTTGGGGTAAAGCTTGCAAGACAATCACAAATCCGGTTTTTAATTTACAAAGAAGAGCTATAAGAATTATCGCTAGAAAAGACTACACCCATCCATCAAATATATTGTTTTGTAAATTGAATTTTTTGAAATTCTATGAATTGGTTGATTACAATATTTTAATATTTATGTATAAGGCCCACAAAAACGTATTACCTTTCAATATTCAAACTAAATTTGTTAAAAGAGAGAGTAGTTTTTTTTTTTAAAGGGAATAGAAATGTTTGTGAAGCCACGTTTTGAACTTGCTTGAAGGAAAGATGCACTTTAATCCAGGGTATAGGTTTATGGAATGGTTTGGAGGATGACCTTAAAAATGTCAGATCTCTGTATATATTTAAGAGAAAGATTAAAGCTAGCTTTTTGAAGGTATATGATAAAGTATAATTGAATCTAAAGAAATTGTTGTTTGAGTTGATGTGCATTTCTTTTTAGTATTGCTTTTATTGTATATTATATTTTGTTCAAAAATATTTTGAGGTTAAAAGGAGCAGACATCATAAGATTTAATCTTCTGCTGCTACCTTTCATTTTGATTTGTGTATTACTGTATTTGTGTTTTATTGTATGGAATTTTTTGTATTTAAAAAAAATGAATAATATTTTTTGGAATTGGACATTTTAAAGTCAATCCTATTCAAGATGGCTGCCACGGCTAAGCAAATTTAAAAAAAAATGTAAAAATGGCTATAGCTCAATTAAATTTAGAAACTAAAGTTTTTGGGACTTTATCATAGTGTCTTAAGGCAATCTTTTATAGATTCTTTTTTTGAATATCACAAATGATACCTATTGTGTTCTCCTTTTTCCATATCTGATTTGACCTTCATCCCGTGATGGATGAGAGAGGCCGCGCTGAAGAACATGTCATGTGTTTGAATAAGCAGCAGCTTTACATTCTCTACCCCTCTTCTGGATGACTGTGTATACATTATCACGTTGTATTGGTGAGAACTGGTGCAATGTTAATAAAAGCTCTTGTATCTTGTAATGTAAAGTTTGGTGAGGTGGTGGCTGAGCATCATCTCAAACACATATTCTGAGCACGATACACCGTGCAACATCTTTACTAAATTGGGGCTAACCTATTTGTTAGCAAAATATCTTATGAACCAGTTGGATTCCAATGAAAGTAAATATTAGCTGCACGTCTACAACCGATTAACTTTTGGAATGATCACATTTAAAGATGGCTGCTGCAGCTAATGGAGCTCAGCGAACACAAAATGGTCCATAACTCGAGTTAAGTTGAGCTAACAGCCGGTGTGGGAGTAGCTGAGAGTCGTTTACAACACAAAGTCTGAGCGCTAACAGATCACATGTGAGATTGTGCATGAGGTTATTGATAAGGTTTAATCAAACTACAGCTCTGTCATTTTCTACCCAAGAGGATCTCCTTTAAAACAGGCATGGGTGGTGGTGGGTTAGATGCACCTTTAATTTAAAGGTCCACTGACATCATCTTTGAACTTTGCATAAAATGATACAAGATATATATCTTGTATCATTCAACTGTTTGTTTTTGCAAACAAAATGATAAATTAATGAAAATTCCTTTCAAACTGAGTTTAAAATTAAAAACCGTGTTTCTTCATGGAAAATCAGACTACACGCGAATGCAACATCTGTGACGTAGGAAGGAGGACCTTCAGTCTGCGTCTGCTAGGATAACGCATAATGCATTCTCTGCCAGATTGCCTTTTTTTGTATAACT
>JBBPBX010005491.1:21006-31669 GCA_038048925.1 Garcialebias charrua | reverse complement strand
TATATGAAGGCTTGTTAAAAGTAACTCTGTTTATGCCGAACTCTAAAAGTAGAGCAGTAGCTAAAAGTAGCAGAGGGTGTCAAAAATAGAGCCAGTTTCCTGAAGCAGATTTCAAACAGAACAGTGTTTTTGAAGGAATTAATGATACTGTGTTTCTTTAGAGGAAAGCATGTGTATTTAATGTTTTAAAAATAGAAAAAGTTAAAGAAAGTTTGCACCCATCGCCTGAAAGAGCTAAAGGTTCATGCACAAAGTGTCTACCGGTATGTAGTTTTATTTTATTTTATTTTTATTTTATTCATTCATTCATTCATTTCAGATTTAAAACAAGAAAGAGAAATTACAGAAAGAGAAACAAGAAAGGAAAAAAATCTAAAATGAAAGGTAACAGAAGAAGAAAAAAATCTTTTCATATCTGCCCCTTTTTAAAAAAAACAAATCAGTTCAAATAATCAATTCAAAACAATGATCATCTTTAAATATAACAAAATAAATAACTCATCATACGTTTACATTTCTAGTACATTTCATATTAACTAAAATTATATATATCTTTTTAACAATTTAGTCTTAATCAAGAGACCAAGTGGAAGGGCAGCAAGGCCCGCAGCATTGGAGCAGGGTTCAAACTGTTTTACCAGAGAAATGGAGTAGGGGTGGTCCTGAAGGAGGAGCTGGCAAAGAATGTAGTAGATGTGAAGAGAGTGTCAGATAGGGTGATGTATCTGAAGGTAGAAGTAGAAGGTCTGATGCTAAACATAGTCAGTGGTTATGCTCCACAGGTTGGATGTGATGGGGAGGAGAAAGATAAATTTTGGAAAGATCTGGATGAAGTGATAGAGAGTATTCCCAGGGAGGAAAGAGTGGTGATTGGAGCAGACCTGAATGGACATGTTGGTGAAGGAAACAGAGGGGATGAGGAAGTGATGGGTAGGTTTGGTGTCAAGGAAAGAAACCAGGAAGGACAGATGGTGGTGGATTTTGCCAAGAGAATGGAAATGGCTATAGTCAATACCTATTTCCAAAAGAGGGAGGAACATAGAGTGACCTATAAGAGTGGAGGAAGGAGTACGCAGGTCGACTACATTCTGTGTAGAAGAGGAAACCTGAGGGAGATTGGAGACTGTAAGGTTGTGGCAGGGGAGAGCGTGGCCAGACAGCATCGGATGGTTGTGTGTAGAATGACTGTTGTTGCGAAGAAGAGAAAAAGAGTAAAATCAGAGAAGAAGACCAAATGGTGGAAGCTAAAGAAGGAAGAATGTTGTGAGAAATTCAGAGACGAGCTGTTAAAGGCTCTGGGTGGTAAGAAAGAGCTTCCAAGTGACTGGGCTACTACAGCAACAGTAATTAGAGAGACAGGTAGGAAGGTACTTGGTGTGTCATCTGGACAGAGAATGGATGATAAGGAAACCTGGTGGTGGAATAGTGAAGTGCAGGACGCCATTCAAAGAAAGAGATTAGCCAAGAAGAAATATGACAGTGAGAGGACTGAAGAGAGGAGACAGGAATATAAGGAGATGGGACATAGAGCAAAGAGGGAAGTAGCTAAGGCAAAGCAGAGGGCGTACAATGAGTTGTATGGGAGACTGGACACTAAAGAGGGCGAGAAGGACTTGTACCGATTGGCAAGACAGAGGGATCAGGCTGGAAAGGATGTGCAGCAGGTTAGGCTTATTAAAGATGGGAATGGGAATGTTCTAACAAGTGAGGAGAGTGTGATGGGAAGATGGAAGGATTACTTTGAGGAGCTAATGAATGAAGAGAATGAAAGAGAAAGAAGAGTGGAGGTCATAGAAACTGTGGACCAGGAAGTGGGAAAGATTAGTGAGGGTGAAGTCCGGAAAGCTCTGAAAAGAATGAAGAAGGGGAAGGCAGTAGGACCTGATGACATACCAGTGGAGGTTTGGAAATGTCTTGGAGAGGTGGCAGTGAGGTTTTTGACTCAAATATTTAATGGAATATTTGAGGGTGAGAAAATGCCTGAAGAATGGAGAAGAAGTGTGCTGGTTCCCATTTTTAAGAACAAGGGTGATGTACAGAGTTGTAGCAACTACAGGGGAATTAAGTTGATGAGCCACACGATGAAGATCTGGGAGAGAGTTGTGGAAGCAAGACTTAGACAAGAGGTGACTATCTGTGAGCAGCAGTATGGTTTCATGCCAAGAAAGAGCACCACAGATGCCATCTTTGCTTTGAGGATGTTGATAGAGAAGTACAGAGAGGGTCAGAAAGAACTCCATTGTGTGTTTGTGGATTTAGAAAAAGCATATGACAGGGTGCCAAGAGAGGAGGTGTGGTATTGCATGAGGAAATCTGGAGTGGCAGAAAAGTATGTTAGACTGGTACAGGACATGTATGAAGACAGCAGGACAGTGGTGAGATGTGCTGTAGGAGTGACAGATAGCTTCAAGGTGGAGGTGGGATTGCATCAAGGATCGGCTCTGAGCCCCTTCTTGTTTGCTCTGGTGATGGACCGACTAACAGATGAGGTCAGGCAGGAATCCCCATGGACTATGATGTTTGCAGATGACATTGTGATCTGTGGTGAGAACAGGGAACAGGTGGAAGAGAACTTGGAGAGGTGGAGGTATTCACTTGAAAGAAGAGGAATGAAAGTCAGCCGTAGTAAGACAGAGTACATGTGTGTGAATGAGAGGGAGGCCAGTGGAACAGTGAGGCTACAAGGAGCAGAGGTCACAAAGGTGCAGGACTTCAAGTACTTGGGGTCCACTGTCCAGGAAAATGGGGAATGTGGTAAAGAGGTGAAAAGAGAGTCCAGGCAGGATGGAGTGGATGGAGAAAAGTTTCAGGAGTGATTTGTGACAAAAAGGTGTCAGCAAAGGTCAAAGGAAAAGTTTACAAGACAGTGGTGAGACCAGCTATGTTGTATGGTCTGGAGACAGAGACATGGACAAAAAGACAGGAGAAAGAACTGGAAGTGGCAGAAATGAAGATGCTGAGGTTCTCCTTAGGAGTGACAAGGATGGATAAGATCAGGAATGAGATCATCAGAGGTACAGCACATGTTGAACAACTGGGAGATAAAGTTAGGGAGGCCAGACTGAGATGGTTTGGACATGTCCAGAGGAGGGACAGTGGGTATATTGGTAGAAGGATGTTAGAAATGCAGCTGCCAGGAAAAAGACACAGAGGAAGTGATGGGGATTTTGAACCCCTGTTACCTTAATAAAAACCACACAAGATAAACAAGAGAAATGAGTTAGACAGAATCATGGAAACTTTGCAAAGGGGATTAGGCTTTTTAATGTACTTCTGAAACTTGGTTGGTCTCATGAACACATTCTTGCACAAATCCGAATTGTGCAGCTATCACAAACCATTTATACAAGTAGGAGGAGGAGTTTTGACAAGTTACACAAATCTCTGACATTATACAGATAGATAAACTGCAGTCAGGGTTCTGCATGAGGCAGGAACATCTAATCAAAACATTGTACCATGAACAAACAAAGAAGTTTGTCTGTTCTTCCTCAAGGACCAACACTGTTTGTATCTCAAATTAATTGTTTGAATGTGAACAGAGAACATTATATTAAAGTGAGCTGGGTAAGAATTATTGTTCAGAGTGATTAGTTTTAGATGATAAATGTTGAATATCTCCATCATTCCATCCTCTTATCATATAAACTAATCATTATCAATTATGTGAGCGGTATGGAAAAANTGTGGCTTCAAAAGCTACAGAGCAGGACTTAAAAACTGCACTGAGAACAACACGAGCAGAATGACAGCGTCTCTTTATGAAGAAGAGCATCCCTCATATTCTGCTCCCATCAGGAAACAGTTACACAGCTGTGGCCCAGACAAGCAAAGGCTTAGTTTAACCTTTGACCTTGATTTGTGACCTTGACCTTGAAGCTGGAGTGATGAAAGATTACACAACACACTCTCAAGTGGTGGCACAAAGTCCTGTGAGGTTTTGTTAAATCGGATCAGAAGTTAAGAGAAGATTTATGGAGGAACGAGAACGATGCGATAATATGTCTGCCTTTCGGCGGGCGTACAATATAACAACAACAACAACAATTAGAGAAATTGCATTTCCTGTGAAAATGCAGTGTGAATGCTAATTACATAAGAACTTGCTGAAAAACTGCTGAAATTAGCTTAAAAAAAGTTGAAATTGTAGATGAAATGGAAGAACAAGTCGAAGTCAGCAGAAGAAAGAAAAAGAACGATTTGATGAATTAGGCAGCAATTTAAATATTAAATAAAACAGAAATGAGCGCAAAAATTACACCTAAAAAGCTAAAATTAGCAAAAAGCTGCTGAAAAGTAGCTGAAAAGGGGAAAAAAGAAGCTGAAATTACCCGAAGGAAGTGGAAAGAGCACATTTTTGCCGAAATAGGCTGAAAAAGTTTAAATGTGTGCAAAAAATGTGGAATTAGCTTAAAAAGTTAAAATTAGCATAAAAACAGCAAAATCTGAAAGTAGCAGAAATTAATGTCAATGTCAATGTCAATGTCAATTTTATTTATATAGCACATAAAAACAACCGAAGTCGACCAAAGTGCTTTACAGTTAAAAAAAATAAAAACAGAGTAAAATGCATCTAGTGCCACTAAACATAATAAAGCTATCAGTAAATGCAACAACAATAAAATCTGCTCAAAATTTGATCTCACATTCTGCGAGGATCAAATGCCAAGTAAACTTAAAAAAAAAAGTAAAATTACCACGAAACATTTGAATTTATCTGAAAACTGCTGAAATTTGCTAATAAAAAGGCTAAAAACATAGCAGAAAAGGTGGAACAAGCTTAAATATAAGCATTCACACAATAATAATGATAATAATAACAACAACAATAATAATAAAGATGAGAAACATTTTAGTCAAAGCTTGTAAATGATAAAGGAGATCTGTTTTTGTTTGGATTAGGTGGAGGATGACTCTCAGACTCTCCGTCAACATGTAGCTTATTATAGCTATCTGACTAACTTAAAGCTGTTAATGTTTACTGATGGGGCTTATCCACGGCAGCCATCTTGAATCAGACTGATTTTAAAAGTTTATCTGTTGTAGACGTACACCCAGTAATCCCTTTCTGTGGGTTTTATTCAAATGTCCCCGACGGTTCATAAAAACGATGCTGAGACAAACTGTCACAGAGCTTCATCTGTCAGATCAGAGGCGCACATCAAGATATTTAAAGCAGCCGAAGGGCCGCATAAAGATGGAAATTAAACTTTCTTTAAGCCTGGAAGCCTTAAAGAAAGTTTAGTTCCTCCTAAACAAGCGTTTTCCATCAATATGAGTGCCGGAGACTCTTCGCTTTGACGTCTCGTCTCCAGCCTCTGCAGGCGGTCAGTTTCGTTCCAAACTCAACTCGGCATCGTGAACAGAATAAACAAAAAACAGACGGCGTAAACGCTCGTAGTTGTTTTTTCCATCCATAGTTTCTTCACGTTTTTACAGTCTTCTTACTTGGCGCTTTTATTTTTCATGCATCAGAACGTTCATCTCCTTCCTGGACCTTCAGACTTTTACTTTTATAACTTTTACTCTCCTCTAAATGTTTCATTTTATTTACAACTATCTTACCCATACATCTGCTTCACTAATTGGCTGTTTTTGACTTCTTTTGCTACTATTAGCTTTAAATCAGCCTTTTGCTCCTTTTAAATAAACGTTTGCTGCTTTAGCATGTATTTAACTATTTTTGGCCTTTAACTAGGGTTTTGCTTTTTGTAACTTTTAGCTAGCATTTTGCTATTTTTGTACTTTTTGTTAGCATCCCCTTCTTGGGTTTTACTACTATTAGCTTTAAGCTTTTTCTCCTTTTAGCTAACCTTTTGCTTCTTATAGTTTAAGTTAGCCTTTTGCAGCTTATAAATAGCTATATTTGGTATACAGGGATTCCCCGACTTACGAACGAGTTCCGGACCTAAGGACCGTTCGTAGGTCGAATTTGCCGTAAATCGGAACCCATAGCCCGTGTCGTTCGTAAGTCCGGATGTTTGCCGTAAGTCGCAGCAATGACCGCTAATGCAGCGCCGCACACCCGTTTATCGGCATGAGACTGAACAAGCGTACATACTGGTCTATAAACATGCACAGAACTTTATTTACAAACACTTAGCTAACACATTACACCACACATTCATCCATAAACACATACCTGTACAGTATTTACTGTACAACAGCACTGTTCTGCACAGCACGTTCAATAAATAAAAAAAACTATAAAACAAAGTGCCTTAGTGCACAGTCCAGGAACTTTAAAAAGGTATTTTTCAGTACAGAAAATGAATAGAAAATAAAATGCTCTTGCTTTGATTGAATAAAAAAGTCACATCCATGACAAACGAGTCACACCCATCAGAAACATGTTACAACCATCAGGAGCAAGTCATACCCATCAGAAACATGTTTCAACCATCAGAAACATGTTTCAACCATCAGGAACAAATCACACCCATCAGAAACATGCTCCAACCATCAGGAACAAGTCACACCCATCAGAAACATGTTCCAACCATCAGAAACAAGTCACACCCATCAGAAACATGTTCCAACCATCAGAAACATGTTCCAACCATCAGAAACATGTTTCAACCATCAGAAACATGTTTCAACCATCAGAAACATGTTTCAACCATCAGGAACAAGTCACACCCATCAGAAACATGCTCCAACCATCAGAAACATGTTCCAACCATCAGGAACAAGTCACACCCATCAGAAACATGTTCCAACCATCAGGAACAAGTGACATCCATGAGAAACAGGTTGCAACCATCATGTGTGAAAAACCAGTGCCTTTGTGTACAGTCCAGGAACTTTAAAAAGGTAGAATCAGCACAGAAACAGCATAGAAAAGAAAATTCCCTTACTTTGATTGAAGTGGAGGTAGACAAGCTTATGAAGTGGTTCTGATGGTCAAACCTGGATCAGAGTGAACTACTTAACCCTTGAGGGTAGCTGTTCAACCAATGATGGGGGGCATGTGAGTCCAGAAAGGCAGAGGTAAGATGTGAGTTCAGGTCAGGTGTGGGGTCCTGATGGAAGATGGAGAGATGCTGGAGGAGGCAGGATGATGCCGGAAGATGCAGCAGGATTCAGGAGAGAGGACAAAGCAGCACATCTGTTCATCAGGTCAGGTGATAGAGATGCAGGCAGGTCAGGGCTCAGCTGGTGTTGTCTGTTGAAAGAGACACACACACAGATGAGGATCTCAACTTTTAGCTGCATGATCTACTGCAATAAAAAGATAACTGAAACACAGAGAAAAACATGTGGTCCTTACGTGTATGATGTAGTGCAGATGTGGGATGGACATGGACCAGGGGCCGTGATGCTTTGGAGGCTGTGGAGAGACAGGTGATGAATACGGTAGATGTAGCTATAACATCAAACAAAAAACAAAAGAAAAAAAATAACATGTCATAACTGTACCTTTATGAGGATGCTGTGCTGGTTAGTAGAGGTGGGCAGGTGGTCTTGCTGAGGCTGGTGGAGTGGAGAGGAGGAGGAGTATGCTGTGGACATAAGCAGAAGTGGATTAACAGATGAAGTTACTGTATAACATGACACAAAACAGAAAAATAAAAACAACATTTCATTACCTGTAGCGAGGGAGCGTGCGGGGAGGGGAGGCGTGTATTACTGGGGAGAGGGTGAGCTGTCCATGGACTCTTGGCTTGCTGCAGAACTGGATGGCCTTTCTTCTGCTGCACTAGCAGATCCTGAAGGTGCTGCTGGGACCTTAGTTACAAATCTCAGCATGTTGCTTTACACTTGTTCCTGTTTTTTGTCGTCTAGGATCTGCTGGTAACAAGCAAGGTCGTCCAGGACAGCTCTTGAGACCCTGGCGAACCTCTCCCCATCGGTGTCCTGCGCCTCAAACCGGGCCAAGCCATTCTGGATGTCCCTAAACGCCTTGGTCAACTTCTGCCTCATGAAGACCTTGGGTGGAGGGCTTGGCATGACCTGCTGCTCCTTCTCATCATCCATGATTTGCCTGTCCAGCTCCATCAGGTCTTCTGGAGACAACTACTCTCCTGCTTCACCCAGCAGCTGTTGGACATCGTCCTCCTCCATCTGGAGATCCAGTGACCTGCCAATCTCCACAACATTCTGGATGACACTGGTCACTTCCTGGGAACTGGGTGACGCCTTAACAAGCTGTGGACACAACTTTTTCCACACGCCACTCAAGTTGCTTTGCATCACCCGTTCCTAGGAGTGACCAATGTTGTGCACAGCATCCAAGATGTTATACTTTTTCCAGAAGTCTTTCAGGGTGACTTCTGGGTCCTTCTCGGTTGCCTCCAAAGCATCATGGATGACCCTCTGGAGGTAGTAGGCCTTGAAGGTGCTGATGACCCCCTGGTCCATCGGTTAGATGGTGTTGGGAGGCAGGTAAACCACCTTCACATGTGTGTCAATGTCAGTGAGATGTGCAAGGTGCCTTGGAACGTTGTCAAACACCAGCAGGACTTTAACCCTATGGAACCGAACGTGTCGCCGCCGACATGTTTTCCACACGCTAACTTTGCATTACCGTAACTCTGCAACAGTTTGCGCTATCAGGAAAATTCAAACGTGTTTGAAAGAAAACAAAGTGCGCTTTTTGGCTGTTTTGGGGGTATTACGGTGATCGCCTTCCCGCAGCTACGGGAAGCCCAGGAATGCGAGTTTTTGTGTTCAGCATGAACGAAGCATGCAGAGTGAGGAGGAAAAACATGAGAATCAGCAAAAAATATGTCAAACAAATGTACTTCAAGGAATAAAAAGACAATAAGGAGATTCCTGCATGATTCGAATTTGGAGAAGGAGTTTCTTTTTGTTCTTCTGAAGAAAAACATTTGATCAATTGCATAACTTTTGAATTTTATTTCTGAATGAATGAGGCCTGTTACTTTGTGGATAATAGTTTTATACTGGGTACACATAATAGGATATATTTTTTTAATTTTTTTTATTTTATATTTTATTTTGTTGTTGGAATAGTATATCAAGTCTATAAGATATTACAATATTCATCAGTTTGTACTTTGTTTGTGTAGAAGATAATAAGGAGAAATGTAGGGAGGGGAAATTCGCCTGTAAATAGTTTGAATTGTTAGTCTGTTTCTTATTTGTAAAAATAAGTGAGAATAAAAAAACATTGTAAATATGTTCTATAGTGTTGAAATTGTTAATTTGTGATGCAAAATCTGTACTTCATGTTCAAATGCAGTGTTTTATTTGCATAAAATCTCTAAAATCTAATTTCGCTTTTTGTTTTTTCTTGATGTTAAACAGTTTTAATAGTTGTTTTGTAACAAGTATAATGTAAAATAATGCCAGATATTGAAAGTTCTAAATATTCTGAACAAATGTGCTGAAGCACTTGGCCATAGGACATTTTCGTCCTAATTTCTAGTGAAAAACAAGTAAAAAATGCCAGGCGGAAATTTGAGGCTTAAGGGAATGCTGCCTGTTGGCGTTGCAAAATCACCGGACATCTGGCACAAAGTGGATGGTGAACCAATTTTCAAATACCGCCAGTGTGACCTAGGCCTTTTGGTTTGCGCTCCAATAGACTGGCAGCATTTTCTTATCAACATTCTTGAAGTCTCTGGGATTCTCAAATTGGTACACCAACAGAGGCTTCAATTTGCAATCCCCAGCAGCATTCGCCCCGAACAGCAAGGTCAAACACTCCTTGCCAACCTTGTGACCTGGTGCTGTTAGTTCGTCCCTGCTAATGTAGGTACGGTCGGGCAAACGCTTCCAGAACAGCCCTGTCTCATCGACATTGAACACCTGTTGGGCAGTGTACCCGCCGTCCCGGATGACCTGAGCCAGTTGGTCTGGGAAGGTCTCAGCTGCCTCGTGGTCACCACTGGCGACCTCCCCTGTTTTAATGTACACAAACATGACACGATTAAGCTGTTGTAACACTGTAATAAAAGAAAAAAAGAAAAAAAAACGTAAGTCGGGGACTACCTGTAATAAAAAAAGAGAAATTAAACACATGCTCACCCACCTTGTATCTTTATGTTATGAAAATTGGCTCTCTCCGTGAACCGTTGGAACCAGCCTTTTGATGCGTTGAATTGTTCTGCTGCACTGCTATCATCCCCCTCAGCTTCTCCGCCATCAGTCTGTGCTGACGTGCCCTCCCCGCCCTCACCCCTCCATGCTACACCCCACTCACGCCTCCGTGCTGCTTGTAGCCCAGCGTAGATCTTGTGCGCTTTCTCCCTAATGACTGAGAGGCTCACGGGCACGTGCCTCTGCGATTGATCCTCCAGCTATCGCACCAGCAACCTCTCCATCTCAACGATCAGACCTGACCTCTGCTTCGTAATGATAGTCGACCTCATGGGAGCTGAGCCCCGAACATGCATCAAAATCCTCTCCTTTGTAATCGTTCCCACAGTCGACCTGGCTAATCCTAGCTTCTCTCCGATCTGTGACGGCGTTAAGCCCTGATCTGATAGTTTAATAATCTCCACTTTTTTCTAGCATTATGGCTTTACGTGGTTTCTTACCAGCAGCCGTGCTCCCATCAGTTGACTTGTTTGCTCGCTTGGGGCCCATGTTGTAACAACGTGCTAACAACGTGCTAATACGTATGCTAACAAACTCGCTAATAGTACAGTACACTCGCTCTTCGATCGCCAAAACTCACCACGCGGCTCGGCTTTGC
>JBBPBX010005491.1:5307-20947 GCA_038048925.1 Garcialebias charrua | reverse complement strand
TATATATATATATATATACTGTATACAGTATATAAAACCACATGTAATCTCAGTACTGTACTGTAGATGCTTTGTGTTCTGTCATGCTACATTTCATAAAATGGAGCATTTTCCGGGAGCTGTAAAACACTCGTGCATACAAACGAAGGCAAACCGAGGCAGAACAAAGATGTTGGAGCGTGATCGTTTCGCATGTGTATCACAATCGTCTTGTGTGTTTGCATGAGTTTAAACCCATTTTTTGACATTTCCTGTTTGTGACTATGGGCTCGTGGACTTATCAACTCATCATCACAACACTCACACCAGAGGCTCGCCAGAGTTAAGATGGCGGCATGTGGGTGAGGAGCCTGGGACTCAAACTCCACTTATTTCGCATTTGAACGACTCGTACGAAACCAACTACGCACACATTCGAAGGAATAACAATTTACACATCTTTCCCGAGTCTCTGTGTGGTTTTGAAACGACCCCATGACGTCTATTCACTTCGTTGTTCACCCGTTGCCCGGGACCGAGGATCAGCTCAATGACAGGTACACTTCTAGAGAAAAATACAATAAAAGCGGTATTTATGTTGTCGTTGCAGTTGAACGAATTCTGAATGTTAATGATTGACATGTCAAATGTTTTCCTCCGGTTTTTAATAGTTGAAAATAAGACTTGTAGGGGTGAAACAAGGCCCGGCATTTTGAGCAGTCCTTGTTAGCTCGATGCTAATTGAGCGGCCGCTAGCATGCTAAGTGCTAACCGTTAAATGTCTATGTGGTGCTAGCTAGCTACACGTTAGCCTGTGTGGATTGGCTCACAGTCAAAGTTGAAATAGACAATGCGGGTTGGGGGATGGGGTAAAGAAAGGGGTAATGTGGAACTTTTAACACAAATATCGTTTCAACTGTCCTGCATCATGCTATAAATTACACATATGCCCTTGTTGTACGTGTTTTGGTTCGTATAGTTGACGTTTCGTTGATTATTATGATCAATGAACAAGCTAACGTCAGCTAACTGTCAGCTTATGCTAGCTGGCCAGTTTTTTTCGCTACCACGCGCTTGATTAAGACAAATATTTATATTCCATGGCCTTTTTGTTTGCTGTTTCACATTTTAAGGAATAAAGGCAGATTTATTTATCAACAATATTGAAAAGGGGGTTTATGTATCAGTTTTGAGTTTAAGCACTGGATGCATTACCTAAATTATGCGGCGAAGCAGAGTTACCGATGAACATTGCGTTCACATTAATCTTGTGATCGACTTTAATAAGGTTTACATGCCAAGGCGTGTAAAAGTGTGTATGATCTATGCTTTACTCCTGTAAGCACAAAACAAAAAAAAAAGCACTCAAATAGTGGCTTTCCTAATTCAGATATAAAAATAGTTAGTGGCCACTCCGTATTCACACGTATTGGTTTTGTTTCTAAACACAGAGCTTCATTCGTCAGTGCTCTTTGGTACAGTATAGATAGACCCTTGTGATTGACCTGTGCTCGTTCAACATGTGATATATGCTAAACATATTTATATTGTCCATTGAGATTGAACTGATTGAGTTGTTCCACTTACAGGCAAAGAGGTGAGAAGTCTTGTGTTTTTAAGAATGACCTTGAGATGAAGAACTGAATAAAAGCTCAGTACTGTACAGTACAGTACTGGTTTCTGCTGATTGATGTTTGATGTTTTTGCTCTGGGAAGGACCAGCCTAGGATTTTGGCTCAGTTGGTTCAGTTGTTTTGTATTAATTTCACTGAAGACACCACACAAGCACCTTGGACCAGTGTGATGAGGTCATGGCTGTTCCATCCCCAGGCTTGTATGCCTGTATAACCTGCAGTCACCATACGCTGCCTGGAGGCCCCCCTCCTTCCCACTAGCTATCAAGTAACTTGCAGTTGTCAAAGCACATAAGTATTTTTATCTGGAAAAAAAGAAAGGCTTGGTTCATTAAAAGAACTTGCTTGTCATGAACATCCGGTCAGACTTCCTCAGTTAAATGCCAATGGTTTGTTTAACTTGGCCAAGGTCTTCCTTTGACACACTAGTTTAGCACACTGACATTCTCCTGATGAGAGTTGGATGTTTCACATGCTTCTGCTGTGTGTTCTTATGAAACTGTTAGGAATAGCTCATTTAGACAAGAAAAATCACCTGTTAGAGAAGTTCTAAACTTATAATAAATATTTTAAAGACTGACCCAAATGCTTCGTCATTTTGTCAAAATACTTTTTTCCCCTGTAATGTTTGGACTGATACATGGGCCGTTACTGTGCTTTCTACTGCATGTGAAATGACACTGTTTATAATTCCTTTCAGGGCAAGGTAGGACGACAGACAGTAGCCGTGTTTCCATCAAGGTTTCTAGATGCGCATTTTGAAGTATCGCAGCAGAAAAGGTGAATGGAAACGGCAAGATTCGAATTTACCTCCTCAAATTCGCCAAAAAGTTGATACGCTCGCTTGAGTTGGTTTTTGGGGTCTTCGAATCAGAGCCGATGCGTAAAACGAGAGATGGAAACAGATTTGCCGACTCAGTTCTGCCGTAGCGAACATTCACGTCACGTGACTTTGAATCCGGACAACATGTAACATCGCTAAAACTACTGTAGTTGGTATGACAGAATAAATACAACTTGCCCGATAGCAACACATACCTGAAATATTCTCTCCATTTTGACGAGATGTGTGGTCGGGTCCTGTTTTCAACCGCTACTTCCTGTGTACTGTAGACATGCGTAACGCTGATGTCTGACGTAATGACGCTGACGTCTGACGTAATGACGCTTTGCGTGGCCTGGTAGATGCGCTGCTTCAAGCCAGTTGATGGAAACACTTCTGCTTCGCATTAATTTTTATTTACATTTTTGCGAATTTTCAAAAATTCACTCAAAATTCGAATTGAAAATAGATGGAAACACGGTTACTAACTACTTATTTAAAACACATTATTGTTAGAATTTCACTGAGTGGTGTATGGACATGGACAAAAAGGTATAAGATTGTTCACTTCTGTGGTGTTTCAGCTTGAAGGCGAGTGACAAATTCTAAATTATGTTAAAATGAATCATGCTCTGCTCAAGCTGTGTTTCCATGTGAAACACATTTACCGGTACTGTAAACTTTGACTCCTGTTTTTGTGCATCAAATGAAAAGACTTAAAAGCCTAAGAAATCATGCACAAAAGAACAACTCTTGTTACATATTCGAGTTGATTTCAAATGGCTTTTTTGAAGGTCGTGGGGATAAATAAGTTTTTGACAAGGATCTTTTGACCAGCATTTTTGATGAGATGCGTCTCAGACCTTGAGTGATCAAGCATGAATAGATTACCAATCATTCATGGGAAGTGTAAAGGAGCACCATGACACAGGACTGACTGGGTTTTGATAAAGTTAATAATCAGTCAGTACTGATGCAAGCATGGGGGTGGTTAGACTACAGGGCAGAAATATAATGTTATCATCTTAGTTGTTTGCTCTACAGGTTCATATGAACATCAGCAATAATGCAGTTTTTAGTGTCTTTGAATTATTAATATAAAATTGTTTTGTACACATAAAAAAATACAGTTATTTAAGAGTGAAATTATTCACAAATTATACATGTACAGTATATAAGGTGGGAGGCAATTTTGTTAAAGGAACAACTAGGAGATGGGTCTTTTAGCTTTCACATTGTTTATCTGGCTTATGGATTACCTTTGTTTTAGTACACAGCATTAAAATGCTACTTTCCATATTATTACTCTCACAAGAAATCAGTAGGAACTGAAGTTAGATTTTAAGTGCTGGAGGTTTAATTTTCCTTGCCCTCACAAATTTTAAAGGCCACTGTGATCTCAACTTCAGAATCTTTGTCAATTGACTTCCAGCTCGATTTTCAGGACCTTCTCTGCTGAGATTTGAAGCGAGCCTAAATGAACATTGACATCAGAAAACTGCAGGCCATTGTTTGGCCAGAGAGAGAGACTTCGATCACAAGAGTATTTCCTCCACAAAAATCAAAATCACCATTTTTGTAATCTTGATTTAATTGTACTGTACTTATTTGCCCATTTCTGTGTTGTTTGCCTTGAATCGTAAATAACACAGCAAAGGTTTAGGGTTGCTGTGATATGACAATGCTGCCCACATTGAGTTAGCACTATTATATTGAAAACTACCTAGATTGTATAGAACCAAGCAGAGTTAAACAAAGGATGGTTAAGCAGCTTCATTAATAGTGACCAAAACACTGAGTAGTTCTGCAAACAATCAAAAAGGCGTTCAATTCAAGATCAACTGGACTTGAATTGAACGCCTTTTTGATTTATCATGTCCTGGATGACTGAGAATCTTCACCAGCATTCTGCAAACAACCTTGTCAGTATGCTGGTGAAGATTCTCAGTCATCCAGGACATGATAAAATCAAAAAAGGCGTTCAATACAGAAACAACTGAACTTTATTTGTAACAGAAGACGTTTCACTCTTGGAATTGAGAAAGCTCCTCGGATGAGAAGCGAAACGTCTTCTTTTGCATATAAAGTCCAGTTGTTTCTGTATGGAACGCCTTTTTTGATTTTAACCTTGTCAGTAGAGTAGGCAATCTCTACAGTTTCACTCCTGATGCACCACTCCTATTCAGTTTAACCAGTGAAATGGGTAAAATATGCAGATTTTATACGTCTACCTTATAATGTTTTGCTAGTTTGATACTTTGTTAAAAAAAACAACTTTCTTTTGTTTTTTTCTCTCTTTTGTTTTCTATTGTTTATTGTTTGTTTGTTTGTTTATTGTTTAAGGAAATTCTACCACTGCTGTTGATTGTTCTTTAGTTTTAGCAGGTCGCTTTCGTAAATGAGCCCATGAGGTTCAAAAGATTTACCTGACTAAATAAAGGTTGAATGAATGAATGAATGCTGTTTATACAACCAATAATTTGGAATTTATTTGGTCAATAAAGTTACAAAATTTCCTGAAGGTGTTGCATACCTGCAGATGAATGCAAGGTTATAGGTTTTCTTTGTGACATTTCCTGTAAATGATTATTGAAAGAGGGCAGCGTGATGATGCAACTGTAGAGCTGCTGCCTCTCACAGAGCAGGTTACCCTGGTTCAAATCCTGGTCTGGGGACCTTTCAGAGTCAGAGAGTCTTTATTGTCATTTGCACCGCATGTGGTACATGTGATGAAAACGAGATTATGTACACGGGGTCCCAGTTACATCCAACAACAAATGCAAGAGAAAAACAGTAATAACATCTAGAATTAACTAAGAGAAACATCAACTAGTAATACACTAAGCCCTAATGTAGTGGAAAAACATCATTATAAACAGCAGCACGAACATGAGTCTGTATGAGCAGATGGTCACAGATGAACACAGCAACAAGAAAACAGATCAGCATCAGCATGATGTGATATTTTCAGAGTCAGAGAGTCAGAGAGTCTTTATTGTTATTTGCACCGCATGTGGTACATGTGATGAAAACGAGATTATGTACACGAGGTCCCAGTTACATCCAACAACAAATGAAAGAGAAAAACAGTAATAACATCTAGAATTAACTAAGAAAAACATCAACTAGTAATACACTAAGCCTAATATAGTGGAAATAAACAGCAGCACGAACATGAGTTTGTATGAGCAGATGGTCACAGATGAACACAGCAACAAGAAAACAGATCAGCATCAGTATGATGTGATATTTTGCAGTGTTTATTCTTATTTTATTTATTCATGAGTCTAACAGCCTCAGGGTAGAAGCTGTTCCTCAGTCTAGTGGTTCTACATTTGATGCTCCTCAACCTCCGTCCTGAGGGGAGTGGGGCAAAGAGTGAGTGTGCTGGGTGAGTGAGGTCTTTCATGATGCAGGTGGCTCTTTTCCTGCATCTGGAGGTGTAAATGTCTGTGATGGTGGGGAGACTGACTCCAACAGACTTCTGTGCAGCCTTCACCACTCTCTGTAGAGCTTTCCTCTCTGCAACTGTGCAGCCTCCATGCCACATTGATGCTGGAGCACAGGATGCTCTCCACTGCACACCTGTAGAAGGAGGTGAGAACTGGGCTGCTCAGACCAGCTCGTCTCAGCCGTCTGAGGAAGTAGAGTCTCTGATGACCTTTCTTGATCAGGCTGGTGGTGTTGTTGCTCCAGCTGAGGTTATCATTCAAGTGTACACCCAAGTATTTGTAGCTGGAGACCACTTCCACCGCAGATCCACCTATGTTCAGTGGGGCATGGGTGTGTTTGTTCCTTCTGAAGTCCACAATCATCTGGGCAGCATGGTGGCACAACTGGTAGAGCTGCTGCCTCTCAGCGAGAAGGTTGCCGGTTCAAATCCCGGTCCGGGGCCTTTCTGGGTGGAGTTTGCATGTTCTCCCCGTGCATGCGTGGGTTTCCTCCGGGTACTCCGGTTTCCTCCCACAGACCAAAAAACATGCTTGTTAGGCTGATTGGTGACTCTAAATTGACCCTAGGTGTGAGTGTGAGAGTGGATGGTTGTTTGGTGTGAGTGAGACAGGTCCCTCTTGTAAATGAGTCCCCGTGACTCAACGAGGCTAGCCTGTATAAATAAAGGTTGAATGAAAAAATGAATGAATCTCCTTTGTCTTCTTCACATTCATGTGAAGATTATTCTCTTTGCACCAGCTCTCCAGGTGTTCCACCCCCTGTCTGTAGCTGGACTCATCATTGTTTGTGATGCATCCCACCATCGCTGTATCATCTGCAAACTTAACAATATGACAGCCTGGATGTGTGGCTGTACAATCATATGTGAGCAGAGTGAACAGAAGAGGGCTCAGCACACATCCTTGGGGAGAGCCAGTGCTGAGGTAGCCTGGCCCTCGCCATTCCTACGCAGCTCCGCTCAATTCTCATTTCCCTTCACTGCTGGGTCTGGCATTTCTCCCATCCACAAGGATGTCTCCGGTAGGTTTTGACCGGACCAATCAGAGAACAGAAGGCGGAGTTTTGAACGACGTCGACTGACGTCGTCATTCAAAATGGCTGCCGCCACGAAGGAATTTTCAATAAAACAAGGTAAAAAACTATTATTTCTCTGCTGAGAAAAAATAGATTTCATAGCTGACGTTATATCAGAAGTGTTCCTGAGCAATCAGAGAGCAGAAGGCGGAGTTTTGAACGATGTCGACTGACGTCGTCATTCAAAATGGCTGCCGCCACGAACGAATTTTCATCAAAACAAGGTAAAAAACTATTATTTCTCTGCTGAGAAAAAATATAGTTCATAGCTGACGTTATATCAGAAGTGTTCCTGAGCTTAACAGTTCCTAAATCAATTCACGAAATGGTCAAATCTGCTGGATATTAAATAGTTTCGGTTTGATATTTTCCAAACAGCCTCGGGTGCGCTACGAAAATAAATGATAAAAAATCGAATTTTATCTCAAATGTTTCATCTAGGCCAACAGTCAGTAAATTAAAGACATATAATTACACACTGGTGGCAGAAAAAATATCCACCGAGTGGTTTCTGAGCAATTTATCTGATAGCCTGGACCTCGTCAGGCTAAACTAACAAAACTCTGCCTCCTGTTCTCTGATTGGTCCATTCAAAAATCTCCAGGAGAAATCGTTGTCTATGGCAGAGATGCCAGACCCTAGTCCAAAGCGAAGTGAAGGACATGGGTCTGGTATCAACCAGGCTAGTGCTGAGGGTTATGGTGGAGGAGGAGAAGTTGTGGATCTTCACGGACTGTGGTCTGTTTGTTAAGAAGTCTAGTACCCAGTTACAAATGGAGGGGCTTAGTCCAAGTGTGGATAGTTTGTCTATCAGAGTTTGGGGGATCATGGTGTTGAAGGCAGATGTGAAGTCCACAAAGAGCAGACGCACGTATGAGTCCTTCACGTATGAGTCCTTTCTGGGTGGAGTTTGCATGTTCTCGCCGTGCATGTGTGGGTTTTCTCTGGGTACTCCGGTTTCCTCCCAGAGATCAAAAACATGCATGTTAGGCTGATTGGTAATTCCAAATTGCCTCTGTGAGAGAGTGAATGATTGCTTGTCTTTGTGTCCCTGTGATGGACTAGAGACCTGTCCAGGGTAGGGCTGGGCGATATGGAAAAAATCATATATCACGATATGGACTTTTTTATATCACGATAACGATATATATCACGATATAAAAAAAAAACTTTGGTCCAAATTTTTCCTGTACACACACACACACACATCGTGTTGTATATATACAACACGATGTGTGTGTGTGTACAGGAAAAATTTGGACCAAAGTTTTTTTTATTTTATTTTACTACAGATACAGTTACAATTATAAGAATGTGAACAAAAAGAACAAGGAAATTTGGACCAAAGTAGAAACTTTGGTCCAACTTTGGACCTACTTTGGTCCAAATTTTTCCTGCAGGTGGCGGTAAAACAACGGCTGCTAATAAAACCCACGAAGAAGAAATCCGCTCTGACTGGAATCTGGAGTAAACAAGGCAAAGAAACAGAAAAGAGAAAACGTTGCGTTTGATTCCGGTTCTGTTGTGTCTCTGGTCTGTTTTGTATTGGTTAACTGGACCCGAGTTCGGACTCGGTTGGACTTCGTGTCCTCTGGACCCATTTTGTCTCCGAGTTTCAGCGGAGCGAAATAATGGAAGCTAACAAGGTGAGCTTCCCCCTCTTTTTGGTAAAAGTTCTTCTTCTTGGGCTGCCTGCGCAGCTGTTTCTCCATGTTGTGACACCCATAGATATCTGGTGACACCGGCTTCATGCCGGCTGCGTCTCTGTTGAACTCGAGTTTAACAACGTAAAGCATGTGTCGCAAACCCGCGCGTGCGTCAAACATAAAGCAGCGCCGTCATCTCGCAAAACCACAATATGAAGCTTCTTTGCGACCGTTATTTTTTATTCTTATTTATCACGATAGAGACGATAGAAGGAAAGTAGCACGATAGACACGTTTCTATCGTCCCCACGATATATATCGTCATATCGCACAGCCCTACTTCCAGGCGCCATTTCTGTGGGAAATTGGCTCCTCGTGTTACTTTCAGGTGTGCCTTGTAAAGAGCTTTGAAATACTGATCTCCTGTGGCACCCCCTTCGGCCAGAGATTCTACTAAAACTATCAGTGGTTGGTCTTGATACAACACATGCATCATACCCTTTTCTTGTCCATGGCCTATGCCAGCGTTGGTAGGGTGTGATCATACGGTCTCTTAGCACTCTTATACGTAAGTGTTGATTCTCGATGACATAGCGCTCTGGTTTACTCACCATTCCTTGGATGGCTTTCACCATGGCGGGGCTTGTGGTCCATATCATCATGTCCCCCACAGAGATTTCAAATAATCGACTTTGGTATGTTTCACGATAGTTAGGTCCCCATCTCAATTTGATACTTATTCCCGCTACTGTCAGGTAAACCACGTTGAATATCCATGGTGAGGTTGGAGGACAAGGTTTAGGATGATTCTCATACAGGTATACTGGCTTCAAGTGATATTCTTTTTGAGGGTCACTCAAATGAGACTTTCTGAAATATTTGATGTTTGTATATAAATAATTCTTGGTACAGTTCTCCCATATAGAGATGTCAATTTCGGGTTTGTCAAGCCATACTATGTTTTCTGTTACTTTTAGAGCTGGCATTTTTGGACCAACTTTATCAAATTGAACCAAAATATTCTCAGTATCTTTATCTATTGATTTTGAGTCTATAATGTCTTCCTCTCTTACGGGCTTGGTGGACAGTTTGGGTTCAGACATGCTAGGGTACGGTGTCTTGTCTCTGGGCTGATTGTGCGTTTGGGAGGTTTAGGTGGCGTTTCTCCTTTCTCTCTCCTCTTCACCCTCTCTTTATAGAGCTCCCCACAAAGGGGCGAGGGGTGGTGCAAGTCTGGGTTCAACCCCCGCCACACCCATTTCAATTGAGAGACTCCCTAGCATGAAGGTTCAGGTTGGGGGCCTTTTAACTGGCCAAAGGGTGCATCATTGCGGGCCAAGGCCTCGATACGTTCCCATATTTCTAATATCTGAAACAAGTTCTTTTTTCTCATTTTGGCAGCGTATCTATCATATTCCCAGCCCATTTCAATCAATTGTGTTGTTATACTGACTAATGGATGCCCTCTGTAGGATATTTTCATCCTATGGACTAGCTGTAGGGGATAATTTTCCCAGTTATGGGAAGGGGCCCAGATTCGGTCGTACAGCATTCGCACGGGTAGCCTAGTATTTTCAACTACCACTTTCTCTGGGTCACACTCCCTTTCGTCAATTTTTATCCGCAAGGTTGGACTTGTGGCCCAGATATTTGTTCTCCTACGGAAATTTCACAGTATTCTGTTTGGTGGGACTCTGAATAATTTGGGTCCCATTTGATTTTAACCTGGAGTCCTTGTACTATCATCTGGACAGCGTTAAAAATCCAAGGTGTCCCCATTGGGCTCGGGTTATATGGGAGTTCAATGAAATCACTTATCCAGACTAACCAGAGAGGCCTGTCTTGTAGTGGATGGAGAAGTCTTTCCTCGGTCGGTCTAATTTTACCAGCTTACCGTGAACAATTAGGGCTGGCACGTAAGGCCCAATTCTGGATCTTTGGAAGAACACATTTACTACTTCTTCACGTGGTTGCTCTTTTGTTCTGGGGAGAAAATCTATCTCGCCTGGCCCATAGGGCATAAACCCGTTGGGTTCGTTCAGGACCCAGCATGTGCCAGCCGACTTAACTGACCTTATATTGGCTTTTCCTTTCCAAATATAACTAGGGCATCTTATAACATTTCTTAGCTTTTTTCTACCTTTTCTGTTGTTGCGATGAGATCTGTTAATGACTCTAGCGACCCTTTGATTGGTTTTTACTTGTCCGTTTTCTTCCATTTTTGCTGGAACGTTCTGCTGGCCCAAGCTTTCAATCCACTTTGTTTCTTTCCTGCTTTGCTTGATCGAGGCTTTTCTGCTTAGTCTTTACTGTCCTTGATCGGCTGAACTGTGGCTCCGACTGAGTACACACCCAGGTATGGTGCAAGGATCATTTGTTCAGAAATTCTAACCCTCTGGGTGGAGTCTGGCCTTATGGGTGTGTTCACCCGTTGCGCTGCTGTTCCTGGAATTTGCAGCACTCCGTGCCTCTCCCAGGCTTCCGGGGTGACTAAATACTCAGCGTTTTTTTGCTTGGGTCTAGCCCCATGTACTGTCCACGTATCTAAGCTGGTGGTGAAGTTGTACAAATTTGTGTGTCTAGCCCCTGCTTCAAGAGGGACTTCAGGTAGGTCTACTAGTGGGAGTAGTGGTTCGAGACCACCTCTGCAATCAGTTGGGCCCACGTTGTTAATTCTTAGGGTCCTTTCCAACCTCCATTCTGAGCTTCTTCATTTACCTCATCGGGGAGCTGGTTTATTTCCACTCCTTCTGTTTCTGATGGGTCCCGAAACACTCTAAAGACTAATGGGAATTGGTTCGTGCCGAGAGGGGCGTTTTTCACTCTCCCCATTGCAAGGTAATTGTTACGAGTTCAAAGGTTGAAGGAAACTCCATCATAGGGCTATAGGGCCAGGGTTGCTGTACTGATTGTTTGAGTAGGTCTCGAGGGTTCCAATTTCTCTCTTTTGAATCAGTTTGTTCTTTCCCACTGGGACCTTCTATACCTGGATACAGAGGTGGAACTGAGGGGCTCGCATTTGGTCCCCGGTCATACTTCTGTATGGTCGGGGCTTGCCTCGGGGCCTCAGATTTTTCTTCGTCAATCTGTGTTTTGAAAGACTTGAGTGGGTTGCAGTATTTTCTTACCTGCCAGCCCCTGGCCTTTTCAGAGTACAACAGACGAACTTCTTGCATGTCTTTTTGGCAATCTCTGCAGTATTTCACGTCGGTTCCATCCCATTCACAGGTACAGTCCTTCGGGCCTTTTCCACTCCTATCCCATTGAGTGATAATGATTGTTCGAGACAAGACAGCAATTCTGCATTCTCCGCAGATGAATGCATCCATTACTTTTACAGGTTTTATCTTCAATTGTTTAACATCAAACTTATTTGACTTAGGCCTGAGGGACTTTTTCTTTCCGGTCCTCCCTATCGGAGGGGTAGGCCATTGGGTTTTGCGCAAATCGCGCGCTGATTGTACAGGTAGTCCCCGACTTACGAGCGCTCTGACTTAGGAGGTCCCGGACTTAAGAGCATGCCTCTCATTAAAAAAAAAAAAAAATTTACTTTTTTTTTTTATAAATGAATACATGTACAGTACTGGACAGTCACCAAGCACTTAGCCTATCCTAACACAGTTTTTAAAGATGAAGGAATAAGTTGAATTGTCTCCCTTTCACATAAAGGGAGCAAGCTCCCTATGGAGCCTGCAGGGAGGAGGGAGACAATTCAACTGACTCCTTCATCTTTAAAAACTGTGTTAGGATAGGCTAAGTGCTTGGTGACTGTACAGTACTGTACATTTATCTATTTATAAATAAAAAACAATAAAAAATAAAAATACTGTATATACTGTATATTTTTAATAAATAGATAAATGTACAGTACTGTACAGTCACCAAGCACTTAGCCTATCCTAACACAGTTTTTAAAGATGAAGGAGTCAGTTGAATTGTCTCCCTCCTCCCTGCAGGCTCCATAGGGAGCTTGCTCCCTTTATGTGAAAGGGAGACAATTCAACTTATTCCTTCATCTTTAAAAACTGTGTTAGGATAGGCTAAGTGCTTGGTGACTGTCCAGTACTGTACATGTATTCATTTATAAAAAAAAAAAAAAAAGTAAAAAAAAAAAAAAAAATTTTTTTTTTTTTTTACTATGTGATCCTACTTACGAATTTTTGACATACGAGCGCCCCCTAGGGACGGAACTCGCTCGTAAGTCGGGGACTACGTGTACAGTGCACTCCACTTTATAACTTCATTCTCCGTTGACAGGTATCCTGTTTTAGCATATTCCAATGTGTTCAGGGCCCTTCCAGTCCAGAGCCCTGAGCTTGAGCTTCGTAAGATAACTCCCCCGCATATAGTGGCCATTCTAATATAGGGGAGCATGTTGCTTGGTTCACTGGCCATAATCTGGTTTCTGGTTTCAACTCAGCTAAGAATTGGCTTCAGTTGCTCTATTCCTTGGATCCCTTTCTTCACTAGCTCTACTATGTTTTTGTCTAAAAGTATTTTCACTCTGTCTGTAGCGTTGTATTTAGGTATTAACTGCTGATGGGTGATCCTGTGCTCTGACCCACACCTTCTGCCCCACCTTGAATGAGACGTCAGGGTCTGACTGTTCCCCTTTATCATTGGAGCCCCGTCCAGTTTCCTACGTAGTGAACTGTCGTTGGTTAAGCTCCTCTGAAGGGAAGGGCCTATCAGCTCTGTGCCTGTCATTCAAGGCCTGTCCTGTTTCCACAGTTTTAGTGCTCCATTCTTTGGTATTAGCATTTTTAGCTATCCAATTTTTGACTAAACCTATGGCTCTTTCAACTACTCCGTTGGCTTGGGGTGTGTAGGGAGGTGAGTAAACACGCATTACCCCAAAAGTCTGGCACCAGTGATCTACTTGTGCATTGCGAAAGTGTGTCCCATTATCTGTTCTCAATTCTTTTGGAACTCCCAACGCCTCACAGACTTGTTCCAGCATGCTAACAACACTGTTGCCATTAGCTTTTCTTGCTGGTTTCACTATCACATACCCTGACATGGAGTCTACCAGCACGAGAAGGTATTTCTCTCCCTTCTTGCCTGTGATTCCCATGGGTCCAGCTACGTCCATGCACACTAAACCCCAGGGGATGGTACTTTTGATAGTTTGCCCATCAACTCGGTGCCCTTTGCGACCTGCGTTATATTGACCACATATTTCACAGTCCAGAAGCACTTTACAGATTTGTTTTAAGGGAATCCAGAGCTCTTGATGCTCCAATTCCTTACGTGTAGGTTGCACGTCTGCATGACCTAAGCTCTCATGTATGCCACGCACAACCTCAGACACGTACTCCTGTGGGACCCTCCGATCCTGGGGTGTTTGTTCCCACTTCTGGATCCCGACAAAAACAAATTTTCTCTGTTGTACATAATGATCAACTTCTTCATTACCCTACCAGTGTTTCCCTTCCTTAGTGTGGGATTTCTGGTGCTCAACTTCCAGTTGCAGGTTTAACCTGATTTCAGCTATTTTCTTCCACAAATCATGATGAGCCACCACTTTCCCTTTCGCACTTTCAAATCCATTTTCTTCCCAAATGGATAAGTCTTCATTCAGAGCCTGTGCACAGTAGTGGCTGTCAGTCACTACTCGTGCTGTTTTTACTTTTCTGTGAGTTAGTTCTAGCAATCCTTCGAGTACTGCCATAACTTCTCCTGTTTGCGCGCTTCCTGGCACTCTCCCCCTCCTACGGTAGCACTCGTTCCCCTGAAACTTAAGGATAAATCCCCAGTGTGCTACCTGATCGGTTCCTTTCTTGGATCCGTCGGTGTAGAGCACGTGTCAAACTCTTGGCCCGCGGGCCAGATGTGGCCCTCCATGTCATTTTATGTGGCCCCCGAGAGCTTAGTTTAAAAGTTTTGAGTGTCTAAAAATAAATACGAGCGTGTTTTGACCAAAAACTACATTTCCCACAATGCCTTTCAACTACGGTCGCCCACAATGCCTTTCATCTACGGTAGCTCACAATGCCTTTCGACTACGGAAGCCGCAGCAGTGTTTCTACCTACATGTCAACGAGTGGAATTGAGATATAAATAATGATCCCAAAATGTTCAGAAAGAGAAAAGTTGATGCAGACGGAAGTTTCAAGAAAGATTGGAAGGCGAATACTTGTTTGTGTCTCCAGGAGAAAGACCAGTATGTCTTTTGTGTTACGAGGCGGTGTCGGTTTTGAAACCAAACAGGTTTGTAAGTACGCTAAACAAGCTAGCCTTCAAGAAAAGCAACACATTCTGCCAAGAATTAAAAGGCAAACTGCGGTCGCAGCAGAGTTTGTTCATGAAACCCACAGCCAAAAACGAGGCTGCAGTGAAAGCTAGCTTCATTGTGGCTGAAGAAATCGCTTCCAAGTCATTTTCAGATGGAGCGTTTTTGAAACAGTGCATGCATGCACAAGGTCTGTGAGCAGAGACGCAAACAAGTGCAAATGGATGTGACAAGTGAAACAGGACAATCTTGTCCACTTTCCTGTTTGTCAGGTTAGCATTATTTTTAAAACAATTAAAATATAATAAAATGTAATTCAACAAAGAAGAAGAACATTTAAACTGTGTGCAAATTAATGATTGTGCTTGCATTTTGTTTTGTGTTCATCATTTTCAGAACATGATCAATCGTAGAGAGAGAATCCACTTGTGTGTTCCAGGCAGCATCTCCTCATCAAAGACTACTGGTAACCAAAAAACTTGAGTAATATAGTTGTGAACTGAGTCAACCTTTATTTTGGTATTTTTAGTTGATTACATATTATTTATGTGTAGCTGCTGTTGTAATTATTTAATGTTTGCAGGGTGTGTATGCACACAAATTGTTGTCATCAAACCATCAGTTGGATGCAAGGCTGTGTGTAGCCTTTTTTTGTAAAATGCTACATGTGTCATACATGTTCTTTGCAGCTCAGTTTTATGTTATTTTTCTTTATTAACTTGGACATCTAAAAAAGCTAAGTCTGGTCCTCTGGACATTCAAAAAACAAAACAAAGCAAAAAAAACTGTAGAAACATTT
>JBBPBX010005490.1:26841-51201 GCA_038048925.1 Garcialebias charrua | reverse complement strand
TGGCTGACATTGATTACCTGTGTGGCAATCCTTTATTTGGGTGACTCCAAATGTTTATGAATTTATTATAGGAGTGAGTGCCTACTAAAATCTGGAGCACTGCTTCATTAGATATTTTGCTAACAAACTGTGATGATTGACATGTAATACCAAAGTTTTAAGCTACAAATAGTTGCCAAAGTGTAGAAATCAATTAATGTTTTTGTGAATGAACTGAAGTGATCAGCAGCTATAGCTTTAGTTTATTTTAAATTTAATTCACATTGGCTTTTATAAACTTTTGACACAGCTTGCACAGATCACATGACCTTTAGGACAAATGCTCTGAACCTTCATCTGACATGCTAACCAGTGGAGCTGACATTTGACCCAGATTTGAGGAGGCTCCCAGTCAGCCCTTTGAATGTCTCCGAGCCACGCAGGACAGTGTGCTGCTACAAGCTGCTGACTCAAGGACAACGAGGACATTCAGCAGTGACTCATCCAAACTAAAAACAGGAAATGTTTTTCTTTTTACACTCATTATGAGCAAGATCTCTGACTAGTTGGCACAATAGACCTTATTAGATCAACTATTACTTCAGCTGTAAAAACAAGACAGTAAAATAATAAAGTATTTTATTGTGTTGTTAATATGACTGTCAAGTTTTATACATTTTGTTTATTAATGTCACACAGGTGAGTCATGTTGTGACCACTGCAGTTCAGTCTAAATGTAGACAAGTGTGACCTCCATCAGCTTGGATGTTAATTTTTTTAAATCTGTCTTTATTATTTTGTTCATTTTGAACAAACAAAACACAACCTCAGGGTAGAAGCTGTTCCTCAGTCTAGTGGTTCTACACTTGATGCTCCTCAACCTCCTTACTGAGGGGAGTGGGTCAAAAAGTGTGTGTGCTGGGTGAGTGGGATCCTTCATGATGCAGGTGGCTCTCTTCCTGCATCTGGAGGTGTAGATGTCTGTGATGGTGGGGAGACTGACTCCAACATCTTCTGTGCAGCCTTCACCACTCTCTGCAGAGCTTTTCTTTCTGCAGCTGTGCAGCCTCCATGCCACGTTGATGCTGGAGCACAGGATGCTCTCCACTGCACACCTGTAGAAGGAGGTGAGGACTGGGCTACTCAGACCAGCTCGTCTCAGCTGTCTGAGGAAGTAGAGTCTCTGATGACCTTTCTTGATCAGGCTGGTGGTGTTGCCAGTTAAATAATAGAGGTGATGGTTGAGGCTTGAGAGGTCTGAGCACTTTTAACAGGTTAACAACCCGTCAAAGTAAATGTTGACCGACCTCAATCAAAAGAATAATGTGAGTCCTTTCACAATACAAAGCATTTGAATGACCGTCACTCGAAGAAAGACAAATAATCTGGTCATTTAAATACACAATTCTGTAACATTTATTTTCAGCTCATATTCAAGATTCAAGATTCAAGAGCTTTTATTAACATTGCACCAGTTTTCACCAATACAGCGTGATTATGTATGCACAGTCATCCTGAAGATGGAGCGAGTGTGTAATGCCTGGTACCCACTGCCCCGGCGTCGGGCGGCTGAAGCGGCCGGTTTACATTCAAAGTCTATGAGGAGAAGCGTGGAGTCACGGCAAGCCGGGAAGCGGCGCGATTCGAGTGATCGAAGCGGCGCGACGGCAGCCTGCAGTTCCTTTTCCACGCACGCGCGCATCCAAATCAACCTAGGCGTCGAACTGCCAACGCCAGAAAATTCGATCTCTGGTGGCTCGACGCGTCCAGCAAACAGTCGGGAGAGCCTCTGCTATCTGATTACACAACCACAACGGGACTTTTTTTGGACTTTTTAAACTCACCGGATCGAGCCTCCATGAATTGGAACCAAACTCCGGTAATAAACGTGGCATTTTTACAGTTGCTGCTGACAGGCTGCTGTTCTCTCCAGTGTAGATCACCCCAAACATAAAAAAAACGTTTTATCTCATCAAAGACCGTCGGAGGTGCAGTTAACACAACAAATGAACCCGGAAAACGAGCTTCTGACCCCTCCCTCTGCCACCCCCTAGTGCGCGTCATCAGACGGTCTTCAGTGGCCAGTCGGACCGTGACAAGCGGCCAAAAGGGGGCGGCAGGCGCGTTTCGAGTTGTGCAGTGGGGACCAGGCATAAAGCTGCTGCTTATTCAGAACACATGACATGTTCTTCAGCGCGGCCTCTCTCATCCATTTCGGGATGAAGGTCAAAGGTGTGAAAAAAGGAAAGTACCATGAGGGTCACAGCGTTGGTATAAAAAAAATGTATCACATTTTGTCTGCCAAGACACCGCATGACACAGTAAAAACTATACCAATAAGCACATTTAAGACAGTTACATGTTGCATGTTGAGACTGAGGCAGGGAGGATTCTGTCCATGAGACATTCCAGATAGCGACAGTCTGACCAGCCGGCCTCCGATAACGCTCATAGAAAAGTTCTCCGGGGGGGGGGGTAGCAGACAAGACAAGAGAGCAGCTGTTTTGTCCACAGTAAAGCACATCTCAGGAGAAATTAGATATCCAGCCTTTTTCAAGGCTGTTTCCAAGGGAGTCAGATAAGAATTGACAAATATTTTCACTTCAGGCTCACATTGTAATTTCTGCAGCCTTCAGTCTGTAAGGGCGACTCTGTTCCAAGTGATCCAATTCGGGACTTTTTCCACTGATCCAAGCTCTGACCTCAGATGTTGACCACAGCGTCCAGAGTCCCAATCCGAGGGTGATCTGTTCACCCTCTGGATAAGCTCGCAAACAGCTGATTTCTCGAGGTCACCGCGCAGACCAGACGTCGGGTGCTCCAGGCATTAAGTCCTGCTGAAGTCTCCCTCTTTTGCGATAGGCCAGTGCTCCACAAACGCCAAAAAGCAAAGCGCTGCCATCATAATCCAATATAATCCAGATTCTTCACCTCCACAGAGCACAGCACAGAGAGCGAGACGCACACCATCCACACCCACAGGAATCCATGGCGTATCCTCTTCGTCACTCTGTGAGGGTGGACTGGCTCCCCTTGTGCCGTTTCTTCTGTAGAAATCTTGTTCGTAGAATCGAATGCCCAAACCTCCAATCCATCTTAATTTGCGTTCGAGGTGCTTTGCTGAGGAGCTGCAGGCAGCAGCAGGGGGGGGGGAGGACGGGAGAGGAAAGGACTAGCGACTGCCTCCGTCGAGAGCCAAGGTTAAAAGAAGCTATAACAATAGCTAAAAGGAGGGAAAATGAAGCTCCAACTAAAAAGTAAAAGAAAAAAAACTGTGGTCAAAACCTAAATTTTGTAAAATGGTAATTAAAAGCTGAAAAGACCATCAAAGATCATCAAAAATCAAAAGTACTGGAATAGTTTTTTAAAGAAAACAATGTTTTTTTAATTGAGATGAGAAATTTAAGAAATCTCAATGTATTTAAAAAGGGATCGTCAAAATAATTTTTAATATTTTGAAAATAATCTTCTTTCTGCTTTTCCCTCTACAGGGGTCGCCACAGCGAGTCATCCTCCTCCACCTCACTCTGTCCTCTGCATCCTCTGTCCTCACTCCAACTACCTTCATGTCCTCTCTAACTGCATCCATATATCTCCTCTTTGGCCTCCCTCTTTGTCTTTTTCCTGGCAGCTGCATTTCTAACATCCTTCTACCAATATACCCACTGTCCCTCCTCTGGACATGTCCAAACCATCTCAGTCTGGCCTCCCTAACTTTATCTCCCAGTTGTTTAACATGTGCTGTACCTCTGATGATCTCATTCCTGATCTTATCCATCCTTGTCACTCCTAAGGAGAACCTCAGCATCTTCATTTCTGCTACTTCCAGTTCTTTCTCCTGTCTTTTTGTCAATGCCACTGTCTCCAGACCATACAACATAGCTGGTCTCACCACTGTCTTGTAAACTTTTCCTTTGACCTTTGCTTACACCTTTTTGTCACATTTTGTCCTATTTGAAAAGAATAAAAACTGCAACCGCTAAAAAAAATTATAACTCACACCACACATGGTACATATATATATATAGCACATTACAGTATTCACAATTGGGCAGAACATTTTGATATACAGTACAGTATGAATGCTTAAAATATCACCAAGTAATATTTAAATTTCAAAAAGTTTTTTACAGAAACCGAAAATAAAAAGTGTTGCCAAGGTTGAAACGCCAATTTATTGTAATTATTATTTTTGTTTTGTTCGTTTTCCTTTTGGCTGCTTCTTTCCACAGAGAGCAAACTCGCACAAAGATTTGTCATTTTATTTTTACACTGGATGCCTTTCCTGACTCAACCACCGACCACCAAGCTACCACAGCTCTCTGTGTGGAGCAGAGAGCTGCCATCAAGTGCACCTGGGGGAGCAGATGATGGGGGTTAAGGGCCTTGCTCAAGCGCCCAGAATGGAACAGGTGTGGGTGCTTCATCTCCTCCACCCACATTTAATGTTACGGTCAGCAGTGGGATTTGAACTGGCAACCTTCCGATAATAACCTCCAACATCTGTGCTACACAGCCCAATGGATCTACAGCTGCATGCAAATTTTTTACAACCGCTTCAAATCCACAAAAAAAGTGGTCAGATAAGAATTGGATCAGAATCAGAATTTTCTAGATATGGTCCACCAGCACATCCTCAAAATTAAACATGGATGAATGGCTACACAGCAGTAAAAAAAAAAAAAGTATTTTAAGTTACCGTCATGCAAGGAATAAACTTCAAGCTTCAGTACTATAAAACATGTGCAGACATAAAGAACTGATATTTTAAGGACAGGGTGTAAAAAGAACAGGTAGAGAAAAGCATAAAATGAGCATAATTTTGGGATAAGTATTTTTCTTTTAATCAATCAATCAATATACTTCATTGATCCCAAAGGGAAATTTCATTTCAGTGCATCCTGCCAAATTCCATGTCTGCCTTCATGTCTATCAGCCGGCTCAGCTCTGATACAGGTCCACAGATAGTTTGCACAGTCTGAGTGATGCCAAACACGGCACCTTCTTCACGCCAAGTCGAGCTTACAACTTCTCCAAGATCTATTCCTTCCCACCGTCTGTGAACACTGCCAGAAAGTTCCATAGTCCTGATAAACAACAGACATGTGGAGAGAAAATGTCTGAGGCTTTTCAAGAGCAGTTGAAAAAGGTGGCGCTGCTCTCTGTGGGTCCACCTTTTTATGAGTACCGGTAGTTACTATAACACAGTTTACATTAGGCTGTATGTGTCATCATGCTCATGACACGAGAGTAAAATGAACCCTCCTTCTTTAATTTGTAACTCTAGTTGCCTTCTCAATTTCCCAAACCTAAGGGAAGGCATGCCATTCTTTACTGCCAACTGGGTGTCTTTCAGGGAAAGAGAAAGAAAGTAGAAAAATAAATGTTTCCCTGCCAGGCTGTCAGAGCAACTCTATCTTAGGCTCTGACAGCAAATAGGTCAGCGATGCCCACAAGTAAAGACTGAGCAGGAAGCTTCCAGATCTCCTTTTAATCAAATTCTATCCTTCTTATTCCAAAACAAAGATAAGAACATCTGTAGCTCAATACAAACAGATGCTAAAGAGCATGACATGAGCAATGGGTTGCTCTTTTTGTATTTTACGTGTCAGTTAAATTGGGACTCGCATCAAGAAGGCCCTTCATGTTATCTGATTATATAATGACCTAAATATAGATTTGAATGTTTGTTTTTCAAATTTTCTCCTTTTCTGTGACATCAGAGAGACTAAGGTTGTTTTCACACCAGATACAGTAGTCAGGTAGACTCGGTTCGGTTGGGGACCAATACTCATAACATTTGGTTTACATTTGAGCTGGTGTGGTTTGCATTCACACTGCACTGTGCAGTCGAGCCAACCTGTTCCTCCACTCGTCTGTGGTGGCGCTTCACCAAGAACTACTGAAAGAAACAACACAAAAACCTCTGACGAAGACACTTCTTCTTCTGGAAATAAAAACAAAAACGGAGTGGCGTAAAGTTTTAGCGGTTTTACGAGTTCTATTTTGTCGTTTTTCAACAATGGACTCAGCATGAGCGGAAGATGAAGACCACGGAGAATGTTGTTTTTCACACAAGGCAAGCTGACGGCTCCATGTGAGGTAAGAGAAATGCTTGTTTGTTTGCCCTGCGCTGTAGTCCACTTCCTGCTTGCGGAGCAGTGCCCGGTCTGCTTGCATTCACACTGTACTCGAACCGTGCTCGAGTTTTCTTCTACCGGACCGAGATCTAGGTTTTTAGGCGGGCCAGAGTTCGCCTGTTTGTTCCGTGACAGAGTTTGATGGCACATTCACACCTCCCCAAACGAACCGAACAGCCTAGGCAAACAAGCTAGAGTTCGGGACATGTGACGTGTGAATGTTCAGATGAACTTCTATGAAAATTTTGTTTTAAGATGGCAACATACAGGTAGTATGACAGGGAGGAGACCCAGAGGAAGACCCAGGACACGCTGGAGGGACTATATTTCTCGGCTGGCCTGGGAACGCCTTGGGATTCCCCCGGAGGAGCTGCTCCAAGTGGCTGGGGAGAGGGAAGTCTGGGCCTCCCTACTTAGGCTGCTACCCCCGCGACCCGACCCCGGATAAGCGGAAGAAGATGGATGGATGGATGGCATACAGGTAGTCCCCGACTTACGAGCGAGTTCCGTTCCTACGAGGTGCTCGTAACACAAAATCTCGTATGTCGGAACCCGAAACACGTGTCACTCGTAAGTCCGGCTTTTCGGTCGTAAGTCGGAAAATGTATGCTAGCGCTACTACGAACACCCGTTTTTCAACACAAACGTACATACTAGTTCATAAACATGCACAGAACTTTGTTTACAAACGGTAAACTAACCCACTTTCATCTAAAAACACATACCAGTGCTGTATTTTCTGCATGTTCTGTACAACTTTACTGTTCGTTAGCCAGCTCGTAAGTCCGGAACCTCGTAAGTCGATGTGCTCGTAAGTCGGGGACCACCTGTATTTAGTTGTTATATCATCAGTTCAGTAACTAAATGTTATTTCTTCGCAAAGTGAGGCCATTCAAAGATCTATCTACAACATCTAAGATATTAATTGTTCATACCCTTTCAGAGAACCCTACTTACCCTCATCCCTACTACCCTTATCTAGATTTGAATTGTCACTTTAGGTCTATGACAACAAAGAGAGAGATACAAACTGGAAAACCTCCGGGTTCAGAAGCTCAGACCAACAGTTTGGATTAACAGATCCCTTCTAAGATCTACAGAGATACCGGTACTTGGTTTCTGCTCAACAGCCAAAACATGTAAAATAAATAAATGAGTGACATGTAAACTGACGAATTACAGCTTGCCTCAGGTCTAAATGCCTGAATGACGTGGAGTTTCATACCCTAAACTTTCCAGACAGCTGTATTTCAATGAGATGTTGATCTGGTCAGCAGATAAGGTGAATCCTGGGGTCACCAAGGGGTCAGTCTGGTGGGGTTATACAAATGAACTGCTATCAAAGGACACCCTGCAGTGTAAACAAAATCAGAATGGCTATTATAAATAACAAAATAAAAACAAACATATGTTTAGTCAACATATTCCTTCAGGGTTAAACTGGTTCTACAACATCCCAATAATTAGGTAAATCTTAAAAGCTGATTTTATGGATCTGTGCATCATTTAAGATTTTTTTAACCAACAATTTCTTAATATTCATCCATCCATCCATTATCTTTACCCACTTCTTCCTTTTTGAGTCGTAGGGGGGGTCACTGGTGCCCATGTCCAGCAATCACTGTGCAAGAGGCGGGGTACACCCTGGACATGTCTCCAGTCCATCACAGTGACACGTAGAGACAAACGAGACAACCATTCACTCTCTCACTCACATCTAGAGACAATTTAGAGTTACCAATCAGACTAACATGCAGGTTTTTGGTCTGTGGGAGGAAACCGGAGTACCTGGAGAAAACCCACACATGCACTAAGAGAACATGCAAACTTCACCCAGAAAGGCCCCCGGACCGGGATTTGAACTGGCAACACAGCACATCACATTGCTGCTGATCTTCTTGCTGAGAGACAGCAGCTCTACCAGTTGCACCACTATGCTGCCCGACAGTCATGTCAAACTGGTTCAAAACACCAAAGTCCATGCTCAATAATCCAGGTATAAAATCTAACAGTGTTCAGTCAGGTCATCTGGACAGTTTTTTTTTTTGTGTGCTGAGACATTTCGTCCTCCTTCCACGTTGCAGTAAGCTGTTGGGGGAATATCAGTTTAGTTTGGTGTTTCCTCAGACCGATGAAGCCTTCAGGGTGGAGGGTGAAAGAAGTAACAAACACAACTATACCCCTTGAACATAGGAGGATTTGCAATGGAAGTGGTCTCCAGCTACAAGTACTTGGGTGTACACATGAATGATAACCTCAGCTGGATCAACAACACCACCAGCCTGATCAAGAAAGGTCCTCACCTCCTTCTATAGGTGTGCCGTGAAGAGCGTCCTGTGCTCCAGCATCAACGTGTGGCATGGAGGCTGCACAGCTGCAGAAAGAAAAGCTTTGCAGAGAGTGGTGAAGGCTGCACAGAAGATGTTGGAGTCAGTCTCCCCACCATCACAGACATCTACACCTCCAGATGCAGGAAGAGGGCCACCTGCATCATGAAGGACCCCACTCACCCAGCACACACACTTTTTGCCCCACTCCCCTCAGGAAGGAGGTTGAGGAGCATTAAGTGTAGAACCACTAGACTGAGGAACAGCTTCTACCCTGAGGCTGTTAGACTCATGAATATCTAACCAGAATAATCACTGTGAAAAATCACATCATGTTGCTGCTGATCTGTTTCATGTTGCTGCTGATCTGTTTCATGTTGCTGCTGATCTGTTTCATGTTGCTGCTGATCTGTTTCATGTTGCTGCTGATCTGTTTCATGTTGCTGCTGATCTGTTTCATGTTGCTGCTGATCTGTTTCATGTTGCTGCTGATCTGTTTCATGTTGCTGCTGATCTGTTTCATGTTGCTGCTGATCTGTTTCATGTTGCTGCTGATCTGTTTCATGTTGCTGCTGATCTGTTTCATGTTGCTGCTGATCTGTTTCATGTTGCTGCTGATCTGTTTCATGTTGCTGCTGATCTGTTTCATGTTGCTGCTGATCTGTTTCATGTTGCTGCTGATCTGTTTCATGTTGCTGCTGATCTGTTTCATGTTGCTGCTGATCTGTTTCATGTTGCTGCTGATCTGTTTCATGTTGCTGCTGATCTGTTTCATGTTGCTGCTGATCTGTTTCATGTTGCTGCTGATCTGTTTCATGTTGCTGCTGATCTGTTTCATGTTGCTGCTGATCTGTTTCATGTTGCTGCTGATCTGTTTCATGTTGCTGCTGATCTGTTTCATGTTGCTGCTGATCTGTTTCATGTTGCTGCTGATCTGTTTCATGTTGCTGCTGATCTGTTTCATGTTGCTGCTGATCTGTTTCATGTTGCTGCTGATCTGTTTCATGTTGCTGCTGATCTGTTTCATGTTGCTGCTGATCTGTTTCATGTTGCTGCTGATCTGTTTCATGTTGCTGCTGATCTGTTTCATGTTGCTGCTGATCTGTTTCATGTTGCTGCTGATCTGTTTCATGTTGCTGCTGATCTGTTTCATGTTGCTGCTGATCTGTTTCATGTTGCTGCTGATCTGTTTCATGTTGCTGCTGATCTGTTTCATGTTGCTGCTGATCTGTTTCATGTTGCTGCTGATCTGTTTCATGTTGCTGCTGATCTGTTTCATGTTGCTGCTGATTCGTGTTCGTCTGCTCACACAGACTCATGTTCGTGCTGCTGTTCGACGTAATGTTTTTATGCTATTGGTGCTTAGTGTATTTTTAGTTGATGTTTTTCTTAGTTCATATCTTAGATCTTATTACTGTTTTTCTTTTACATTTTATTGTTGGAAGTAACTGGGACCCTGTGTACATACGGTAATTTCGTTCCACCACATGTACCACGTGTGGTGTGAATGACAATAAAGAATATCTGACTCTGAAACGTCTCAGCACAAACAAACAAAAAGAAACAGTCCACCTGACCTGACTGAACATTGTTGGACACCTGGATATGAGCATGGACTTCGTTGTTTTGAAACTCAAATTACTTGTTTTTTTTTATAGTTACAGCTTCAACATTTGATGTTTTCTGTGTTCCACTGTGACAAACACGTAAAGGTTTGCAAATCAATGAAACCAGTTTGTATTTACAAGTCACTCAACGTCCCAACTTTTCAGATGTGGACTTAGTTCTTCCTTTAAAACAACCATCTTTCACGTGTGCACATGTATAAAGGAGACCATGTGCATGTGTGTGTGTGTGTGTGTGGGGGGGGGGGGGCTTGTCTTGCTTTAATGTGGGATTGAGCGTTGGGAAGGTCATGAGTAGCATACACCTACTTCAAGTATTTTTTTTAAGTTCCCTCCTGTTTCTGACATTTACATTTCTATTTTTGAAGACTCAGAGTACCTACACTGTGTCCACACCAACTAAGGGAAACTTTTTATACTTGTTGCAGGAAAATAAAAAAAGAAGTTTTATGGATCATTAATTCACAGCGTGGCTAATTCAATCCCAGACCGACCATCCATCGTGTCTCCTCTTTTCCTTTCCGCCAAGAAACTCCAATTATTTATGAGTTTATTGGAGCACCCACAGAGAGTCAGGTTTCAACTCCTACAAACCAACACCAGTAAGCTGACACGCTGCTCACAATACCTGCAGTCTCGTAATAACAAGGGAGTCACTTTACGGCCGAGGCATTCCTCAACACTCCATCTCCTCGCTGTGCATGTGGGAGTGTTGTGAAGCAGCTACTTGGGAGTTATAGCTGCTTAAAAGTGCACGCTTGATGTGACTGCAAGCACAACAACCACCTGATTTAGGCCTTTATGAGAGAAAACTAAAAAAAAAACTCAAACAAAAGCTCATTCTTGGTGGCTGAAATTAAAAGTTGAGGTTAAAAAAAAGTGAGTTAACAGGGTGTATTTCACTTGCACCTGTCTCTTTAAATCTCTTTGTCTTTCACACCCAGTCAAACACACTCAACCCACTCAAATCAAATTAAAAAAATCCCCAAGGACAGTCTCTTCAGATGGGGGGAGAGTGCCAAATGTCTTTCTCACTGGGATAGCAACTGAGCGTAATAAAGGCCTTTTGTTGTGCTGGTCAGTGTTGAAGAGAAAACAGAAAATGTTTCATCAGTCACACTGATTGGTTATTGATTTGCAACTGCAAAGTCCTAAATGATTGAAATTAGAAGAAAGTTCTTGGAATAAATAAAAGGAATAATAAATCTTAACCTGGAGCAGCAACATAAAAGTAAGGACTGGGTTCTGTTTATTGAGCAAAGCAGATTAAACAGGTGCACAGCTGCTTGGATACTGCACACAACATCCCAACAACTGTGAATTTAAAGTGACAGCCAAGATGTGTGCAGAATACCAGAGAACATGTAGGCCTTCCAAACAAGAACACCTTATCATTACAGAGTATATTTTACTTTTAATGAGGAAAGAAAAGGACCTCAAGCATCAGTTTAACATACCTCTTTTACTTTGTTCTCAGCCTTTGAAACAATGTTGTCTGCTCCCTATGACCTGGTCCTTTTCACCAGTAGTAGTAGTACAAGCAGTGGTTCAGCAAGAGGAAATCCATGGCACATGGTGAAGGTAAAATTCATCCCAGTCACACAGAAGGTCCCAACAACTTCCCTGTGTGGTTAATAACCAGCACTACTTCCAGCATGGTGCCTTTTCAAATGCCTACTAATGGCTGTGGAACCAGTGGGTTTTTGTCAAAGCCTGGAGTGGATTCTGGAGCGGACCTTTTCTTTTAATTTTTGGACAGAGTGAGAAATTATTTAATATGTTATCATTCACCCTTTCTGCTCAAGTTTTATAAAGAATAAAGAGAAAAATATTTACTTAAGCCTTTTTCTCTCAAATGAAGTAAAATGCAACCATAAATATGAATATAAATGTACCTTTATTTTCTTATATAACATCATAAAAATGCATAAAATGGTACAAATGGACTATTTTTATTCTAACGGTCTTTTTTGTTCAAGTTCAAGTTCCTTTATTGTCATTCACATGTGGTACATCAGGTGGAGACAAAATGTACTCAGGGTCCCAGTTACAGCCAAAAAAATAAAGTATAAAAAGAATCAGTATACATGGATCTAAGATAAACACTAAACTAGATGCTAAACTAATGCTACACAATACACTAAAAGATAAAAGATATACACTAAACACTACCGGTAATAATGTAAAATAATACAGTGTATTAAACAGCAGCCCGAACATGAGTCTGTGAGTAGATGAATGACTATAGCAGCATGAGATCAGCAGCATGAGATCAGCAGCATGAGATCAGCAGCATGAGATCAGCAGCATGAGATCAGCAGCATGAGATCAGCAGCATGAGATCAGCAGCAATTGCATTTGGTAGTTTTAAAATACACGAAGAGTCGTGATGCTCCAACAAACTGCTGCTTTTCAGCTGGAGTTCCTTCTGTGCATTAATAAAAAGCTTCTTCCAAATACAGATAACAGCGAACATTGTATAAGTATAACGTGTTTTTGTATTACAGGTATTTATTAATTTATGCCTTTACTAAATAAACACCTGAATAAATCATTAAACTGTACTAAAGGGATAGTTCAGAGGTTTTTGAGGCTCTGTGGTAAGCTTATCAACAATTCCTATCTTATCTGCTGTTGATAAATCTTTGAACAGCTTCTGTTTTGACAAACAATAGTTTAATACTTGATATGGACAAGCTAATGACTAGTCAGAGTGGGACCAAAAGCATCTTAAACAACTCAATCTTGAAATTTTCAAATTTTTCATGTAAACATTATCGTGTAAACGATCCATGATGCTGATTTATTTCATGTTGCTGTGTTCATTTGTCCTCATCTGCTCACACAGACTCATGTTCGTGCTGCTGTTGTTTGGCGCATTGTTTTGTACTAGTAGTGCCTAGTATATTCTTAGTTTAGCATATTTCTTAATTCATAACTTAGATCTTATTATTACTGTTTTTCTTTACAATTTGTATTTTTGTTGGATGTAGCTGGGACCCTGTGTACATAGTTACGTTCCACCACATGTACCACATTTGATGTGAATGACAATAAAGACACTTTGACCTCGACAATCATTTAGTTAGTTTATTTTACTCGTTACATGATCAGTCCAGCAGAAATGTTACGATGTTCCTGCCACAAGTGCCCCAGGCTGTACAAGACATGTACAAACTGTCACTACAATTTGTTTTTGGAAATGACCACATCATTTTGTGTAAATAATTGTGAAACTGTGTGATTTCTCCTAACCGAGATTGTTTAAAGCTTTATCCACAATAGTGATCCCACATAAACCCACTTCAAACAACTGAACTCTTGCTTTACGTCAGTACTTAAATCTTCCAGGCTTGTCTCGGCCGTGGTTTCCCTCTCACTCCTCCTTCAGTGACAGTTCAAAGTCCAGCAGCAACTGCCATCAGCCTCAAATGCACCTTACATTTTAAACCCGTCCACCAATCACCAGCCTCTCTGGCAGTAACAGTCGCTGGTAACATTTGCACAACAAAAGAGAAGACAAGCTGATTCATCAACCCCCCCTCCTCCTTCACTCCCACTTGTTCTCTTTGACTCCTCCTCTCTCGCCTTTGTGTTCAGGATCCAAAATCCCCTTCTATGCCCGTGACCCTCCTCCCCTCTGCACTAATCTTCTTGTGCCCATTGGACTGACTGCTTCAGCTCTCACTGCACTGACCCCCTGCACCCCAATACACATAAGTCTGGGCTCTCCTTCTTCTTCTCAGCCTGGATAACAACCTGCAGAAAGAGTTAACAGGTGGCATTTGGCTTACCGGTAGTCTTACTCTTTACTATAAGCAATAAAAAGGCCAAGCACAAGTAAAACTGTGAAGAAGCAGGTGATCCCCTGATTGGAATAAAATAGAAGCTAAAATTATTACTTGTTCCCTGGTGAATGCTGAGTCAGCATTAAGGGAGATTACATGTGGTTTGTGGACTTGGAGAAGGCATTCAGCCGTGATCCTCAAGGCAATCTGGGGGGGTGCTCTGCATGTGATTGGGGTCCGTTGCTACGAGTCGATCAGTCCCCGTACAAAAAGTGTAAGAGTTTGGTTCACATTGCTGGCAGTAAGTTGAGCTTCTTCAGGGTAGGCATGGATTCCACCAATACTGCCCGTCATCGTCACCAATTCTGTTCATAACTTTTATGGATAGAATGAAGGCCCCCGGCAGAGCTCTGTGTAAGGAAGTACGCCGCTATATGGCGTACGTACGCAGAGGCACAAGCGTAGCCCCGCAGGGCACGAACGCGCAAAGCTCAAATTTTACGACCGCATACGCGAGGCGCGTTGTCTCTAACAATAAACTGCCCGGCGCCGGACTGTTTTGTATGAGACACAAATGTATTAAATTCCCCATCTTCATCCCTGATCTGGACTTTTCTTTTGTTTTTTTGCCAAAAGTCAAGTTATCGCTTCCTCCTCCGTTCACTCCATGACTGAAATGATGAGAAATTAATGAATTTGTAGCGAGCAAATTAAAGCTTCAGTATGTAGCTTTTTTTATGAACATATTTCTTCACTCTGTCACTACCTCCTGACAGACTGATGTTAGCCAGGTAATCTCTGAAAAAAAATATATATATATTGTCCCCTTGCTTCTCCAGGTGGTAAATAAGCATTTCTAAAAAGAAAAGGTGACCCGCCATTTTCCAGCCAATAAAAACAGAGTTTGTAACCAGCCAATAAAAACAGAGCTTGAATTTGAATCAGCCAATAAAAACAGAGCTTGAATTTGAAATTCAACAGACCACAAGGGGGCAGAGCCACATATGGCTCTGAGGGGGAGGGATCAGAATGCTTTGCCTGTTGAAAATATTTCTAAGTGCTGCAGTTCTACAGAAACTGCATACTGAACCTTTAAACTTGGGTCCAACGTGGCTGCGTGAGGTTCTACAGATTTCCTGGTGGGCTGTGGACTGCAGGACCAGCGCTCCCTGTTTTTATTTTTATTTTTTAGAACTTTTTTATTAACATAAAGTTTAGAACACTGCAGCGGCTGCAGCCAGAGCCAGCTCGTGCCTTTTTTTCCCCCACCCGACCTGTCAATCAATTCAGTAGGCGTGTCAGCAAATGACCAATCAGCGACCTCAGTTTGTCCCGTAGGTAAACGTTCTGCGCGCAGCTGCTCAAATTACGACAAGAATTTGGAGCAAAAACGCGAGCATTTAATGCGAGAACGAACGTAGAGCTGTGCTGGTGAACGCGTGCGCACAGAACACGCGCGTAGAGCGGCGTACAGGCCGTACGCAGAGCTCTGCCTGGGCCTTAAGTCAGTGCAGGGAGTGCAGATTTTGTCTCTGCTATTTGCTGATGATGTGGTCCTGTTGGCGTCATTGTGCTGTGATCTTCAGCTGTCACTGCGGTTCACAGCCGAGTGTGAAGTGGCTGGGATGAGCCCATGGTCCTCAGTCAGAAAAGGTTGGATTGCCTTCTTTGAGTTGGGAGTGTTGTGTTTCCTCAAGTAAAGGAGTTCAAGTATCTCAGATTGAGGGAAGAACGGCATCAGTGCAGTACAGTATTGCAGACTCTTTGCCAGTCTGTTGTGTTGAAGAGGAAGATGAGAGTGCAAGGTGAAGCTCTCACTTTACTGGTTGGTCTACACAGAGAACCTTCACATCAATGTGGAGAAGACAAAGGAGATGATTGTGGACTTCAGAAGGAAACACACCCACACCCCACTGAATATAAGAGGATCAGTGGTGGAAGTGGTCTCCAGCTACAAGTACTTGGGTGTACACATGAATGATAACCTCAGCTGGATCAAAAACAAGAAAGCTCATCAGAGACTCTACTTCCTCATGCGGCTGAGACGAGCTGGTCTGAGAAGCTCAGTCCTCACCTCCTTCTACAGGTGTGCAGTGGAGAGCATCCTGTGCTCCAGCATCAACGTGTGGCATGGAGGCTGCACAGCTGCAGAAAGAAAAGCTCTGCAGAGAGTGGTGAAGGCTGCACAGAAGTCTGTTGGAGTCAGTCTCCCCACCATCACAGACATCTACACCTCCAGATGCAGGAAGAGGGCCACCTGCATCATGAAGGACCCCACTCACCCAGCACACACACTTTTTGCCCCACTCCCCTCAGGAAGGAGGTTGAGGAGCATTAAGTGTAGAACCACTAGACTGAGGAACAGCTTCTACCCTGAGGCTGTTAGACTCATGAATCTCTAACCAGAATAATCACTGTGAAATATCACATCATGTTGCTGCTGATCTGTTTCATGTTGCTGCTGATCTGTTTCATGTTGCTGCTGATCTGTTTCATGTTGCTGCTGATCTGTTTCATGTTGCTGCTGATCTGTTTCATGTTGCTGCTGATCTGTTTCATGTTGCTGCTGATCTGTTTCATGTTGCTGCTGATCTGTTTCATGTTGCTGTGTTCATTCGTGCTCATCTGCTCATACAGACTCATGTATGTGCTGCTGTTTAGAGTAATGTTTTTCTATGATATTAATGCCTAGTGTATTTTTTAGTTTATGTTTTTCTTAGTTCATATCTTAGAAGTTATTACTGCTTTTCTTTTACTTTTTATTGATGGATGTAACTGGGACCCTGTGTACATAATCTCGTTTCATCACATGTATCACATGTGGTGCGAATGACAATAAAGATGATCTGATTCTCTGACTGATTCCTGCCCTCATCTATGGTCACCTTATGGGGATATGCTGGTGAAGATTCTCAGTCGTCCAGGACATGATGAAATCAAAAAAGGCGTTCAATACAGGATCAACTGGACTTTATTTGTTGCAGAAAACGTTTCGACTTCTGTCCAGAAGTCTTTTTCAATTCTCAATTCTTATGGGGGTAGGGGTGGCTCTGACGGTCCTCCCCCAGAAATGTTTGAATAAAGTTGATGCAATTGCCTACATTTTGGTATATTTTAATGGCTTGTTAAACATCTACGTTTACCTACATTTGTAAATACTCCGCTTCTGTCAAGATCCTATACCGCCCTCCCCCTTTACTTGACGGTACCGTCATGTAAGTCGTCCGACTCTGTCCCTGCTCGTTGTTATCCACCTCCACATATGAAACCTTCAAGCATCTGCCTGCCTGCGGCTGTGAGCTCCTGCCTGCGTACAACTGCCTGGTTAGCTCGGTACTCACCACCACCACCACTCTTCTAGGGGCAGAGATTTTCTATGGATGCGTGAAATGCTACTCGAAGAGGCAGCTCGTATGCTTGTAAGCAGCTGTTGTGTTTAAAATTAGTGTTTATGTAATTATTTTCAGTTTACATATCCAATATACCTGTAAGTTTTATTTATTCAAGGCAGTTATATTTGTTCATAACTTTATTATTAGTAAGCCTGAGAGTTACCGGATCCAAGCAAACAGTTATTGAAATGCACCCCGTCAAAATAAGAGTTCCCGGATCCTGTTCCGGCAGGATCCAGCTCAAATTAAGCACTGGTATACCAAAAGGACAGCAGATAGAAGTGGTTTGTGTTTGCTGGTGGTAAGATGCGTATGCTGAACATTGTTGGATTTTTACCTGGATTGCATGAACTTGGCTTCCTCAGAGGAGTTGACAGGGGAGAGGGTGGGCCCCAGAAACCATCTTATCACCAGCAAACAGTTTTTCTCCGCTATGGGAGAATGCTGCTTGTGGGACTCAAGTTTATTTGTGGCTCCTCAGATTGATGAAGTCCTTTGGATGAATTCAATCTCAGCAACAAAAATAATAATAATAAAAGAAACTGTCCAGACGACCTGACTGAACATTGTTACATTTGAAACGGATTAACATTTTGAGTCAACTTGAAGCACGATGCCCACCCCAACCACCTTACAAACACAAAAATGGCTATTTGGAAATAAAAACAAATCCTAATTTGGTTTTGTTTAACTTTTGTCTGTCTACATTTCAAACCTCACCTACGCCATTAAGTTTGGATCATGACTAAAAAAAGATCCCAGACACAAGCAGCCGAATGGTTGTCCACTTCAGGTCCCCCAGGATGAGCTCACTGGGGACAGTGTTACCTCTGTGACCTGACTACAAATAAGATGGAGATTGTTTGATAGTAGCAGAAAATCCTCCACTACACGTGCTCTAGCTGCTAAAACTGTTTCTATGTAGAACAATGCCTTTTTATGAAAGTTCATGTTCAATAATCCAGGTAAAAAATTGAACAAAGTTAAGTCAGGTCCTCTGGATGGTTTATTATTTTTGTTGAACTCGTCATGTTGAACTTTGGATGAAGGACAAAATGTTAAACGTTAACTTTGTTGGATTTTTTTTTTTTTTACCTGGATTCATGAACTTTGATGTTTTGAACCACTTTGACTATGGCTGTCTCAGATGAGTCGACAGGGGAGAAGGCGGACTCCAGAAACCATCTTAACACCATCAAACTGGTTGGCCAACTATGCGAGTGTGCTGCTTGAGTTTGTTGTGGCTCCTCGGACTGATGAAGTCCTTTGGATGGATGAAAATTTTCAACACAAAAAGAAACCGTTCAGAGGACTTGACTTAACTTTTCTGGATTGCTGTTTTACACTTATGTTTTTTCTTTTAATATCTTCCAATGTGATTTTTGTTTTTTTTTATACCAGTTGTCTCAGGCACTTCTTGTTTTTTCTGCTCTTTTTGCTTCTTCCCATTTTAAAACTGTCTTTTTGACATACCGGTATAGGCCCCTTTTTTTCTGCTTCATCCGCTGCTGCTTTCTTCATTTTATTTTTGTTCATAAATTTCAGCAAACGTTCAGTGTTCAGCTAATAGTTAACTTTAAAGTTCTTCAGCAACTTTCAACAGCGTTTCTATTTTCTGCTAAAACTTCAACTATTCAAATGTAGCACATTCTGTTCAGCAATTAAAGCTTCAGCTTTCAGTAGCAGCTTCCAGCACTAAACATGGGCATTGTTTTTTTACTTATAAAATAAAGGGTTGGTTAAAAAAGAAAGTTGCAATTTTTATTTTATTGCTTGAATACTTAAATGTTTTGGTCCCATTATACCTCAAAGGACCTGCACTTTAAGTACTCAAAGACACTTCTTTCACAAAAGCCCTCATCGGATGTGAGAGAAACAAACAAGAGTTCATCCTTTATATCACTTTGGACTTTTTGAACAATTTGTCGTCTCAGTAGCAACAGTGGCCTCCTCCCAATCTCTCCATTTTGATCATGTCCCACCTCATATTCCTTAATGAAAGCTGGAGGCTTCGTATCAGACTTCAAGTCTCTTGTCAATCATTTCAAACTTTTTAAGGCTTGCAAATGGAAAATAAAAATTATCGAACCTTTGCAGCAGATGTAATGGAAACTTTAATGCAAAAATGAACTTCCTTCTTGCTTTACTGGGGACAGTAAATGGTTTTTATAGCTCCCACAGAAAATTCATTAGTGTGCACTTTGTTTTTACATTTTTATAATTTTTGTTAGATTTCTACTTACTTTGGTTCTGTCAAGTCATTGAAAAAATAAATAAATGAATTGAGTTAGTGTCCTTAATTAAATGAAGACTTTCAGAGCTCCCAATAATAAACAGCTGGACTTGGATTAATGAGTCACTCAGTCTTTCTGAAGATCCTCCTCATCAGTCTGATTAAAGAGTTGTCTCTGACAGCGTTTGACGTCCTCTCCCACAGACTCTCCGTCTTCCACAGACCCCGACCCTTCTTCTCAGCTTTCACCTCTGCCCTGTGGAGTCGTCTGTGAAGGCGCCAGTAGAGACCAGAGCCAGGCGGGACTCCTGCGATGGGCGCAGTGCGAGCCAGACCCAGTCTGAGGAGCTCTTCGTTGGTGCAGAAGCTCCACACTGACCTCTGTTGGAGACATGAGAGCAGACTGGGAGATAAAAAAGCTCATATCTTGGTTATACATAAACAGAGGGAGGAATTTGCATCATTCCTTCCAGTATCAGAAATCCTCACCTTACTCTGAGACACCAAACAGTTCAGTGCGTTGTCCTCTCGGCTGATAAGTTTCAGCCACACCGTCTGGGCCGGCGTCAGGTTCTTCAGCAGCCATAACTTCCCCTCTGGTGTCAGCTTGACTCCTGCGAGGCGCACCAGCAACAAAGATGTGCAGGCATCTGAAAAAATAAAAAAAACATAACCGTGCATTTATTATTGTAGTAAGTCAGACTTTGAGCTGACCTGTGACATTTTCAACCTAACTGCATGAATGGTAAACAGACTGTACTTATACAGCGCCTTTCTAAATCAAGATACTCAAAAGCGCTTTACAATCTGTGCCCTCATTTATCTCCACACACATTCATGCAGCACTCTACTACACCTCTACAAAGTAGAGGATGATATTTTTTCAGGAATCCTGCGAGTCACGAGATTCCCGCAGAACTACGGCAGGACAGGAGTCAATTTTAATATAACTCACATGACTGGGATGGGACAGGACAAAAAGTTAACAGGACCAGACAGGAGTGGGAGCCAATCAATAGGACAAAAAAAAATATATAAATATTTTGGATCGGCACCATAGTTGCCAAGTCCACTTATTATAAGTGACATTGGGCTTGTTTTTTTCTAAAGTCACTTACCTGTTTGTTATGTTTGGGTTCATGGTGTGACCCATGTACTGTTTTTTGAGGTTTTTTTTTTTACTGTAACTGACCTCCAAAAGAGCTAGAAACAGGGACTCAGCAGCTGATCCTCCGTAAAAAAAAAAAACTACAGGAACCACACATTTCACATTTTTATATTAAGAAACTGGTGCAGAGGACATGATTTAACAATTTTTGTTGTTATCTACCTGGATTATTGAGTTTACAAACCATTTTTATATGGACTACAGGACACGTATTATTTGTTTAGTGACCTTTAGTGAAGGTTTTTGATTGGATTAAGGCAATACAGCTCGTAAATCCGGAAATCCGCTCGTAAATTGGAACGGTTTTCGCTAGCGCACCTAAAAACACTCTATTTTCATCTAAAAACTACTTTTGAGTGCATAAAAATGATCGGAAACGTGTGTTTATATGCTTAACTTGCTAACTGAAGTGAAAAAACACATGAAAACTCAGTATTTTTTTCGTTTTTTCCAAAAATGTGCAGCTCGTAAGTCTGGAACCTCGCAGATCAGAGCGCTCGTAAATCGGGGACTACCTGTAAATGCCTCCTTATTTCACCACAGATGAACTGTTCCTGTTGCCATATCTTCTGAAATAAAACTGCAGAACACAAAGTAATATAAAAATGAATAGGTAGAAGATCAAATCAAATTCAATGTATTTCCTAAAGACTAAATAAAAGAGAGAAAAAAAATGGGAGCAGTACAGGAGTTGGAGTCATTCTGAATGGGAGCAGGAGTCATGTTACCAGGAGTGGGACCAGGACCTGGACAGGACAGGGGTGAAATACAAAGCTAATCTGAATCTGTAGACTAATCAGTGCTTTGTTACATTCATACACCAATGGGACACCTCATACATATACTGTGTACATTGACTCATACGCTGCTTTGCCACTTTGCAAATGTCAATGCTAGAAACCTTTAGTTTATTTTAGTTATACTTTTTATACTCTTTTTTTATACCACTATGAAAAAAAACTCAGGACAGTGTTAGTTTTACTATTTTTATGCTTATGTCTATTATTATATGTTTCAGTGTTTCAATGTTTAGATGTTTACTGTTGCACCGAGGGACTGAGAGAAACGCAATTTCGGTCCTGTGTATGTCCTGCACTGTACATATTGCAGATCTGACAATAAAGTTGACTTTGACTTTGACTTTGACTTTTGACACACTTCGGAGGCAATGAAAGGTTCAGTGTTTTGCCCAGGGACACTTCGGCATGTGATTGCTGGTGGAATCAAACCCCCAACTCTCCCATTGGAGGATGACTGATCCAACTACTCTGCTACAGCTGCCCCACGCTGCATGAAAATTAATATTTATATTGTCTAAAAATTAAAGCCCAAGGTTGGACAAACTGCACTGCAGTAGGTGAAACGAATAAATAAAAACTATGGGCAGTTTTGCAGCTGAAGAAAGGTATCTGGCAAAAAGGAACAATTTCTCTGACAAGACTACAATAATAGGAATTTTCAATTCCCAAACATTTAAAACCAAAACGTCAATTAGTGCCCTAGCACTCCTTGAAGGAATACATTTCTCACACCGTCTTTCTTGCCAGAGTTTTAAACTAAGATCAAATTATTTTGAGAAATGTCCGAGTTGAGCAGTTTTGGTAAAATATACGGTAAGTTAAAGATGCAGAATGTCAAACTATTCCAAGCTCTTGCAAGATCCATTAGAGCTCGGAGTGTGCGTTGTGCAGAAGTGGGCACAGTTCCGCTAATCCGATGATGGCTATAGTGGAACTAAATTGTCGTTGAGCAGATTATTGTTTTCGCTAACTTTGAAAGCCATTATCGGAATTACTGTAGCTTTTTTTTTTTTTTGGAATTAGCTTCTGCCTTCTGCTAAATGAAGTTTTGCCACCTTTAAGTCGGCTAACCAAATTCACAAGATTGTTCTCATCTGTTGTGGGCGTGTTTCGAAGAGTCTGTTAAGCATGCTACTGATTTACGATAGTGTAGCTATATGCAATGTTGGCGTACACAAGACATGACTGGTCAACACAACTTCAGATGGAAGGAAACAAAGACGTGTGACGCAGACTGAGTGACAGTCGTCTTAATTTTTTAGTTTGCGGAATATGGATTAGCAAAGCTAACGTTTTGGTTAGCTGTGTTGGGAAGGACTCTCTGCTACTGCCACATCAAATATTAGCTCCATATCTGTAAAACTGACTGAGTTAAAGACATCTTTGTGTTTTCTAAGGCTAATTGGCTGTTGGCGGCCATCTTAATTTTTTAAAACTTCTTGTTGTAATAATTTGTAGATGTCAGAGTCAGAGATTATTTATCGTCATTCGCACCACATGTGGTACATGTGATGGAACGAAATTATGTACTAAGGGTCAGTTACATCCAACAATAAAATGTAAAAGAAGAACAGTAGTAATATCTAAGATAAGAACTAAGAGAAACATCATCTAAAAATACACTAAGCACTAATAGCATAAAAACATCACATCAGATGTGCTACATTTAATAAATCCAAAAAAGTCTAAAAAAGCTAAGTCTGGTCCTCTGGACATTCAAAAAACAAAAAAACAAAACAAAGCAAAAAATTGTAGAAACGTTTCGTCTTTCGTCCGAAAGACTTCCTCAGTCTGAGGTGCTGGGTTCAGCTCAGTCTTATAAATAGCACCCTCTCACAGTGTTACACAACCAGTTGGCTGATGACAGCCGAAACCAGCTGCTCACATGATCAAGGAGGACCATCAGCCTAACAATGGATCGTTAGCACCCTGATGTGTTTGCTCACAGACTATCATGAGAAAGTTATGTCACTCCTTAGTGACTTAACCACTTATGAACCGCTGAAAAGAGATCCAGGAAGTGGTTACAAGAAGAAGTTGATAGATTGCCTGAAAATTTTGAAGCAGGACAAGGCTATTGACAATATTCTGTACCACAGACTGTACCCAGGGGAGGCCACGCCAAGTCTGTATGGTTTACCCAAAATCCACAAACAAGGTGTACCTTTAAGACCAATTGTTAGCATGATTAACTCGGTCACTTACAATGTTTCCAAATATCTGGCATCTGTACTCATCCCTTTAGTTGGCAGCTCAGAACACCACATACAGAACACCATGGACTTTGTGGATAAGGTGAGGGATGTCATCATGGAGACTGATGAAACAATGGTCTCTTTTGATGTTACATCACTCTTTACGTGCATTCCTGTTGATGAAGCAGTAGAGGTGGTCTGTTTAAGGTTAAAATCAGACACCACTCTGAACAGCAGGACCACGCTTTCCACAGAGCAACTGTGTCAACTCTTGAAACTGTGCCTGCAGTCAACCTACTTCACATATGGGGAGCAATATTATAGGCAGAAACATGGGTGTGCTATGGGGTCTCCAGTTTCTCCTATTGTTGCCAACCTGTACATGGAGGAGGTAGAAAAGAGAGCCTTGACGTCCTTTTCAGGGAGACCACCAAGTCATTGGTTCAGGTATGTTGATGACACCTGGGTTAAAATTAAATCTCAGGAAGTCCAACATTTCACTGATCACATCAACTCTGTGGATAAATATATCAAGTTCACACGAGAAGATGTAAAAAATGGCAGGTTGGCTTTCTTGGACTGTGAGGTCTCAGTTTCTGATAGAGGAAATTTGCAAACTGAGGTGTACCGCAAACCCACCCACACAGACCAGTATTTACAGTTTGACTCCCATCACCCTCTGGAGCACAAGTTAGGAGTCATCAGGACTCTGT
>JBBPBX010005490.1:15916-26358 GCA_038048925.1 Garcialebias charrua | reverse complement strand
TTAAAAAAATAATCGCATTTTATATCGCAATTGCAATTTATAGAAAAAAATTTGCAATTAGATTATTTTCCAAAATCGTTCAGCCCTAATTTGATTAGTGAAAAATAATACAATGACTGTCCATCCAGCCATCCATCATCTTTTACCTGCTTCTTCCATTTTGAGTCACGGGGGTCACCGGTGCCCATGTCCAGCAATCACTGTGCGAAAGGCGGGGGACACCCTGGACAGGTCTCCAGTCCATCACAAGGACACAATGGTTTTTGGTTTTTGACTCGGACCTTAAGTTCGATAAACAGATCAGCTCCGTTCTCCAGAAGAGTTTCTTCCAACTGCGGCAGGTTGCTAAGCTCAAGCCGGTGCTGTCCAGACCTGATCTCGAGACACTAATCCATGCATTCATCACAACCCGCCTGGATTATTGTAATGCACTGTACGCTGGGATCAGTCAGGCCTCCTTCTCACGCCTCCAGCTCGTGCAAAATGCAGCAGCTCGGCTTTTAACCGGTACACGTAAGTTTGAGCACATTACACCTGTTCTCTCCTCACTGCACTGGCTCCCCGTGCGAACTAGAGTCGACTTTAAAATCCTGTTGTTGACCTACAAATGCCTGAATGGCCTCGCTCCCCTCTACCTCTCTGAGCTGCTGGAACCATATGTTCCACCGCGGGCCCTGAGATCATCTGATCAGATGCTCTTGGTGGTTCCAAAAACACATCTGAAGCTCCGAGGAGATCGGGCGTTTTCAGTCACCGGCCCCAAACTCTGGAACAACCTGCCCCTCAACATTAGACAGGCCTCCTCCCTTCACTTGTTCAAATCCCTGCTAAAAACCCATCTGTTCTCTCTGGTGTTTCATACTGTGTGAGCTGACGTAGTGTATATATTTTTACTGTTTTCATTTTAATATTGTTCTTATACATTTTTATTATACTTTACTGCTGTTAATATCAGAATTGTTACTACTGTATTGATGTGTGATACTGTTCTGTAAATTTTTGAGCCTCTTTTATGTTGTGTGTGTGTGTGAAGCACCTTGATAACAGTTTATCTGTTCTAACTGTGCTATATAAATAAATTTGACTTGACTTGACAATGAGACAACCATTCACACTCTCACTCAAAAATCTTGACACTTTTAGTTTATTAATTAGCCTAAAATGCATGTTTTTGAGATAAAACATGCAAACCCCACCCAGGAAGAACCCAGCCAGGATTCGATCCAGCAACCTTGTCGCTGAGAGGCGACAGCTCTACCAACTGTGCCACCATTAACAGAACAAGATCACACACACACACACAATTTACCTTTGTGCTTTGATAGTAATGGAGAGAAAATGGGCAGATAAATTGGAACATGCTCCACTTTGATTCCCTCCTCTGTGATGGAATGAACTTTCCCACGAAGGCTGACGTTCCTCTCAATGAAACGAGCAGGAATCTCGTGCACAGTTTGAAATTTTGTGATCTGGAGAAAGAAAACAAATATCTGGAGCAAATGTGTCAAACTGTTCTGTTAAAAACCCTGAATGCTTCATTTTATAATATTTGGCTAATTATTACTAACTGAAGCAATGGGAGATATTGGTGATTTGTAAAAAATATACAGTACGGTATATTCCGGTATCATCTACAGTCGATGGCAAACGTGGAACAAAACTGTTTTTACTTGTATCAGTGTGTGTGATTGTCTGTAGCCAAACATAAATTAAGGAACAAATTTTACAAACACTTTTAGAACGTAATCATTGGGTGTCAGTGGCAATTTTAGCCTCTTTTCAGGGGTGCTCAAGCACCCCTAAATTTTAAAAATAAATTTTATGTGAAAGATAGTACAAATACAAGAAGTAAAACATGTGGACTACATCATGCTAGTAGTTTGTTAGCCACTTTAAATGGAGTTCCAGTCTCCCAGCATGAGCTTTCTCTCAAAACCACCAGAATGTTTTGGAATATATTGAAGACAAGTTGTCAAGAAGGAATATTTGATAGCATTAAGAATAAACCACAAAAAATGTCAAAATAAACTAAAGTATTAATTTTTCTTTAAAAATGTAACTGGATATCCAACAAACTGGCCTAATTTTAAACTGTCTTTAACTTTATGCTTTAAGTAAGAAACTTAATTCTTCAACAGTTAAGAGAATTCACATAAACCTGCAGAGTTCAGTGTTTTACAAAGTATTTCTAAACTTGAGAAACTGGTCTCCTCTGTCCCCAGGCGTCTGCTGAGTGTTGTAAGAAGAAGGAGGGATGCCACACAGTGGTAAAAATGGACTTGTCCCAACTTTTTTGGGATTTGTTTACGCCATGAGATTTTGAAACAACATATTTTTCCCTTAAAATGATACATTCTCTCAGTTTAAACTTTTGATCTGTGATTTGTGTTCTATTCTGAATAAAATATTAGATGTTGGCACCTCCACATCATTGCATTCAGTTTTTATTCACAATTTGTTTAGTGTCCCAACTTTTTTGGAATCCGGTATGTATACTTTTCTTTTAAAGCTGCAGTCTGTAGTTTTTCTAAAAATATATTTTTAACATTTTTCTTCACTCTGTCGCTATCTCCTGACAGACTGATATTAGACAAGTAATCTCTGAAAAAAACTATATTCCCCTTGCTTCTCCAGGTGGTACTAAAAGCATTTCTAAAAACCCACAGTGACCCGCCGTTAACCAGCCAATAAAAACAGAGCTTCTCACGCCCCTAACCCACGCCCCCGCCTGTCCCAGCCCCAGCGGCCGCGCACGTTCTCGTTCAAAGGATTGCAAAGCGATGCAGAACTGTTTTGTATGTGACACAAATGTATTAAATTCCCCTTCTTCATCCCTGATCTGGACTTTTCTTTTGTTTTTTTGCCAAAAGTCAAGTGATCGCTTCCTCCTCCGCTGACTCCATGACTGAAATGAGGAAATGAATGAATTTGTCACGAGCGAATTAAACTCGGGTTCAACGTGGCTGCGCGAGGCTCTGCAGATTTCATGGTGTTCTGGTGTGCTGGACCAGCGCTCCATGTTTTTATTTTATTTTTTAGAACGTTTTATTAACATATAAACACAGAAAATCGCAGCGGCTGCGACAGGACATGCAGTGGAGGCGGAGCTAAGGAAGCTGAGCTGAAGTTCAGCAGAGCAAGGGGGAGCAGAGCCATATATGGCTCTGAGGGGGAGGGACCAGAAACGTGTCTCTGTTCAAAATTTTTCTAAGTTCCAGCGTGTTCAAAAAAACTACAGACTGCAGCTTTAAATGAGCCTCTTTTCTCTGTGGGATGCCACAAAGCTGGGAAATCCCTTCATAAAAATGTTTTGGATTCATTGTGCAGCTTGGGGATTCCCCTTTTTACTTCCTGATGACATCTTTTGAGTTTTTACAGTAGTTTAACAGGCCAGAGGATAAATCCTTAAATTTCAACAAACCACAAACCATTTTGAAGATTTTGAAATGGAGAATTGGAAAATAATAACAACTCAATATTAAAAAATGGCTCATTGTGATTCATTTTACCAGCGTGGGTCACAAATTTGGTGTGGTAGTAGCTGATGGTCATTCTCAATACGTACTCCAAAGTCTAGATACGAAAGATTAAAAATTAAACATAAAAATGTGCAAAGTTATTTTCAACGTTTGACTGGTATGTATTCTCTCAAGGAATGCGAACCTGGAGGTTATGCACCATAACCAATGTTCCCTGAAGGAGGGGAACAAGGTGCAACAGATACGTATGGGAAATAGCACCCCCGCGCGTTCACCTGTGAAGACACTTTCAACACGCCTGTCAAGGCCAATGAGCTTGTAGCATGTGTAAGGGGGCTCCGCCCCCTTACTATAAAGCATGCTGCACGCCTCATTTCCTCATATGCAAGCACTTCGCCGAGCTTTTATTAAAGCATTGAAGGGGCCGACCTGTGTTGCACCTTGTTCCCCTCCTTCAGGGAACATTGGCTATGGTGCATAACCTCCAGTTCCCTTTCAGTAGGGTCACTACAGTGTAACAGATATGTACATACCATCACGCCCCGGAAATGCATAAGCAGAGAGTGTAGGCCTTATGCTGACAGCAAGAGCATGTTCAACTCCTCTGTGTGGAAAGCACGAACCTCTGCATTTAACCAGGGTTTTGTGTTGGGGTAACATTTAACATGTTTTTTATGGATACATTTTCAGAGCATGTGCTAATATAACCCAGAACTGAGGATGCATAAAGTTCGAGATCCACTGAGCTTCCATCAGCAGCAGCCTCCCTGAAAACACTCCAGTCTGTTTTTTCAAAGCAGTCTCTCAGCATGGGGCCACTGTTCTGGAGCCAACATTTGACTTCCTTTTGTTCTGGTTTGGAGCGTCTCAGTGGGGGAAGTTGGGCTGGGACCATAAGGATGGATAAATGGTCTGAAAAACCGAGCGGGGGGCGTGGCTTCGCTGTGTACGCGCCCCTCACATTTGTGTAAACATGGTCGAGCGTGTTACTCCCACGTGTTGCTATGGATACGTGTTGGTTGAAGTTTGGGAGACAGTCCTTTAAATTCACGTGATTGAAGTCACCTAAAACAATGCAGAGCCCCTCTGGATATTTACACTGCAGCGAGCTGATTAAGTCATGAATTTCTTCCAGGGCGACATTAGCATTAGCATCAGGAGGGATGTAAATGACTGTGATAAGGATCACTGAGAACACGCGGGGGAGGTAGTGGGGACGGCACCTCATGGTTATTAGCTCCACAGCAGTTGTGCATAGACGTGTAATAACAGCACAATTTGTGCACCAGTTCGTACTCACTTAAACACACATACCGCCGCCTCGTGTTTTTCCCATAGTCTCGGTGCAGCGGTCCGCTCTAAAAAAAGAGTCTGTCATCCAGTTCATACACAGAGTCCGGTGTTTCCTTAGAAATCCACGTTTCCGTGAGGCAAAGCACAGAGCACTTCTTCATTTCCTCCAACGTTGTCACTCTCAGACGAAGCAAATCCATTTTACTGTCAAGCGAGCGGACGTTGGACAGAAAAAGAGCTGGCATCAGGGGTCTCCCAGTTTTAGCGTCCGCCCGCAGTCTCACCATAATCCCCGCCCGGCTGCCTCTTTTCTGACGCCGGGAGCGCCGCTTCCTTTTCTTTTCGCCGGAGCGTGAGCCGGAGCACCTCCGCTGTAGCTTCCAGGTGGATGACTTTAAAAGACTCATCCTGCCGAGCGTAGATTTGAGTTCGTTGCTGATTTCAACTATGCCCTATGGCAAATCCGCTCCGATTCTCAACAGTTCAGTTCGGCTATAATTCACCCGCATAAAATGTGCAGAGTCAGGTACAGAATCACTATTAAAATTACTAAAAGCTAGAAATGAACTTGGAGCCCGTGAAACTGCTGCCGGTCAGAGCGCGGCCATCTTGTGTTGGTTTAGGTTAGAATTGGGTTAGGTAGAATTTAATGAACGTGTTAAGAGATGCCTAGTTAGCAGCAGAACAAATATCTGCCACAGGGACCCCTTTAAACAGAGCCCAGCTCGTGGCCAGGCCTCTCGTTGAATGTGCGTGCACCCCACTAGGTGCCTGTTTGCCCTTACTACTGTGTGCTCTAAAAATAGCCTCCGTAACCCAGTGGGAGAGGCGTTGTTTTGACAAAGCTTTTCCAGTAGCAGGTTTAGCAAAGCACACATATAGCCGATTAGTTTTGCGCCAGCTCCTCGTTTTCTCCATGTAAATGTGTAGAGCAAGCACAGGGCAGAGAGCGTTCATGCGCTTCTGCTCCACAGTAAAGGCCCTGGCAGAGCTCTGCGTAAGGCAGTACGCCGCTGTACGCCGTACGTACGCAGAGGCACAAGCGTAGCCCCGTAGGGCACAAACGTGCAAAGCTCAAATTTTACGACCGCTTACACGCGCGCGTTGTCTCACAATAAACTGCCCGGCGCCGGACTGTTTTGTATGAGATACAAATGTATTAAATTCCTCTTCTAAATCCCTGATCTGGCCTTTTCTTATGTTTTTTTGCCAAAAGTCAAGTGATCGCATCGCTTCCTCCTCCATGAGAAGGAAATGTTTGAATTTGTCACGAGCGAACTAAACTCATGTCTAACGTGACTGCAGGAGGCTCTAAATAATTCCTGGTGTTTTGGACCAGCGCTCCCTGTTTTTATTTTATTTTTTAGAACTTTTTATTAACATATAAACACAGAAAACCGCTGCGTAGCTCGTGCCTTTATTCTCCCACCAACCTGTCAATCAATTCAGTAGGCGTGTCAGCAAATGACCAATCAGCGACCTCAGTTTGTCCCGTAGGTAAACGCTCTGCGCGCAGCTGCTCAAATTACGACAAGAATTTGGAGCGAAAATGCGAGCATTTAACGCGAGAACGAACGCAGAGCTGTGCCTGTGAACGCGTGCGCAAAGAACATGCGTGTAGAGCGGCGTACAGGCCGTACGCAGAGCTCTGCCTGGGCCTTTACAACTGGAGGTGGAGGAAAAGCTGAAAGCTGAAAAGATAAACTCTTATATGAAAGAGAGAGCGCCTTCGGGACGTAGGCTGGATTTGGGCGTAACGTCACCTTAGAGCCATCAGGTACAAACTGTGTGAACATCTGATGCACTGAGAAAGCATGAAGGTCACCCACCCGCTTTGCAGTGCACAGAACCAGGAGGAGAGCTGTTTTATAAGATAAAATATCTATATTCACACTCTCAAGAGGCTCAAACGGGACGTCACAGAGTGTCCTGGACCAGATTCAGGTCCCACTGTGGCGCTATAGCTCTGTTAGGAGGCCACAAACGTAGCACTCTCTTCATGAATCGGATCAAGAGGGGGTGGGAGCTGGGTGACTTCAACCCCCATCCTTCATGTCATGCAGAAATGGCAGACAAATAGACCTTAATAGTGGAGAAGGATCGACCCTTCTCCACCAAGTGTTGTAGAAAAGTGAGAACCTGAGGGATAGTGCTGGAGAATGAAATAAAATTCCTCTCCTGGCACCAGGTCTCAAAAACACGCCATTTAAGAGCATAAAGTGACTGAGTCGAACTTGCTTGTGCACACTGGATGGTGTTTATCACATTAGCAGGAAGGCCAAAGGTCGTCAGCTTTAACCTTTCAGGGGCCAAACCCACAGGTTCCACAGCTCTGGTCTCGGGTGCCATAATTAGCCGCAGGCCTGAGTCAGCAAGTCTCTGCGTACAGGCAGGCACCATGGCCGTCCTGCTAGCAAAGCTATCATCTCTGCAAACCAGGCTCGTTTGGGCCACCTTGGTACGACTAGGATTAGTGTGAGAGCTTGTCTGCGTACCCGCTCCAAGGTCACTGGTATCAGTGCCACTGGGGGGAATGCATAAAGATGCATTGATGACGGCCACTCGGACGCTAGCGCGTCCACGCCTAACAGTGCGCTCACGTCCTGTATGGAGAAATACATAGGACAATGAGCTTTTTTTTTTAGGCGAACAGATCTACGCTGGCCTTTCTGAACCTCTGCCATATCTGCTGAACCACCTCCGGGTGCAGACGCCACTCGATGACGTCAGCGGTGCGTCTCTGGAGAGCACATCCGCTCCATGATTTTGCACACCCGGTACGTGTGTGGCTCTGAGTGACAGGAGGTGCCTGCTACTCCATTGAAGCGGTTTGCTTGTCAGGCGGAGGAGGGGCAGGGATTTCGTGCCGCCCTCCTTGTTTATATATGAGATTCCACACGTGTTGTCGCTGCGAATCAGCACATTGTTCTGACAAATCAATTTCAACTCGTTGAAATGTTTTAAAGAGAGAACAACAGCCAACATCTCCAGTTGATTTATGTGCAGCTTCTGTTGCTGCTGGAACCAGAGGCCACGTGCGTGCACGTGCCTGCAGATCTCCCCCACCCAGTCAGTGACGCGTCTGTCGAGAGCCATTGTATCTGACCACGGCCTCAGAACACGGAGGTAGGATGGAGTAATTCTCACATGTTGATGTTGAAGGGGGCACCCCTCTGTTTCATGTGAAACCAATGCTGAAAAGCTCTCATTATCAGCCGGCCCAGCGGGATGGCAACGACCACGGAGGCCATGTAACCCAACAACCGCTGACAGTGTTTGATCGTCAACACCTGATTGTGCTGAAACATAGCCAAGCACCGGCTGAAATCTGTCAGTCTCCTCTCTGACAGTTTTGCATGATAATGCAGTGAGTCTATTTGGAGACCGAGAAAACAAATGGTCTGGCTAGGCCACAGCTGGCTTTTGTCTTTGTTTATTATGAAGCCTAGGGCCTGCAGGTGTGACATCAGCAGGTTTGTGTGAGCTTCGGCCTGCTGGCATGACCCCGTCAGTACGAGGAGGTCGTCGAGATAATTTAAAACTCTGACGCCTTGATTCCTCATTGGTGTCAGCGCCGCCTCGAGGCAATTTGTGAACACACGGGGAGCCAGTGACAACCCGAATGGGAGGACCTGATACTCGAACATCGAGTTCTCAAATGCAAACCGCAGGAACTTCCTGTGTTTGTTTAATATTGGGATATGAAAGTAAGCATTGTGCTGATCCACAGATGTACACCAGTCCCCTTGGTGTACAGAGTGCATCACCTGACGCAGTGTCAACATTTTGAATTCGTATAACCTCAGCCGTGCGCTTAAATGCCTCAGATCTAAAATTGGACGAAGGCCACCGTCCCTCTTTGGAATCACAAAGTAACGGCTGTAAAAAAAAAAAAAACGTTGTTTGCGTCTTTTTGAGGAATAATTCTTATTGCACCTTTCTGCAAGAGTGCCTGAATCTCCTCTTTCATCGTTGGGACACGATCTGGGCTTATTGTTGACATTATTACACCATTGAATCGCCGGGGGCGTTTGTGGAACTGTAATCTGTAACCTTGGACTACAGTTCCCATGACCCATTGCGACGGTACGCATGCGGCCCAGGCGCTCGCACGTGAAAGGAGCCTGAGCGGCATGTTCATCTGTGGGCTCATTGGGCCCTCTAGTGGACAAAGTTTTAATAGAGGTGGAGAGTCCGTCTGTGTGAGACGGCTCTCTGACCTCTTTATTTTTAATGTTTGTTGCATGGAAAAAGGGTTGGGTTGCCCCTTTAATTCTGATTTTTGACACAAAGACGTTTGAACACGATGTTTGTTTATTGGTGCTTTCAAACAACATTTTGTTTTTATTGCACAAACGGGAGAACGTGTTTTGTGATTTAGCAAATGTGTTTTGTGATTCAACAAACATTTTGGTCCAGTCCATCGAGGCCTCTTGGGCTCCGAAATGTCCTGAAAATGAGTGGCTTTCCTTTTTCCCAGCAGGTGGAAACGCTCTGTCGGTTTTGGAAACAAGTTCAGCTGTGTTAGGCAGACTTCTGTTTCCTCTCTCTCATTGCTGAGGAGGTTCTGGCCTGTCGTGGCACAAAACGGTGCTTTGACCATGCCTGCTGGCCCTGAGGTGCGCGTCCGCACTGCTCTGAAGCAGGTGCCGCCCACTGTTCAGCCTCAAGTGTGGGTCTCTTGTGTGCTGGGCGTCGAGAGAGCGAATGTTGCAGTGAAGGCGCTCTGTGGCCACTTGGTTCTGTGGACGATGAGAAGAACCATTTGGGCATCCCCTCCCGCAGGGCTTCCTCTTGCTTTTTCCTCTGTTCACAGCGACTTTGAATCTTATCCAGAGCTTCGCCAAAAAGACCTGCAGGCTCCACAGCCTGCTAGAGGAAGGTGGCACGTTGGCTCTCTGGCAACTCCGTCAGGGTGAGCCATAAGTGGCGTTGCGCCACAACAGTCTCTGCTATGCTCTTTCCGATCGCCATCGCTGCCGTGCCTGAGAGGCGAAGGATGAAATCAGCTGTCCTTCGGGCCTCCTCTAATGGTTCCGCCACTTTCTTCTTGGCTGTCGTGGCTTTTTGTAGCTACTGCAGCTTCTCTGCTTGGTATGCCTGAAGCATGGCCGCTGTGTTGAGTGCACGCGCAGCGAGGCATTGTGCATGATAAATTTTCTCCAGCTAGGTCGCTAAAAAACGACACTGCTTGCTGGGAAGTGTGGGCTTACTTGCAGACGTCTTTGGCGCCAGGTGCGCTGCTAGAGTCTCATCCATGTGGGGAATCTGTAGAAGTCCCACCTGTTCCATGTTCTCTAGGTCCAAAAACTGTGAAAGCGGGAGGGACAGTGGCGCCCTCTGCGTTGACCACAACCTCGTCAGTTCGGTCAGAAAGTCAGGGAACACCGGCAATTTGTACTTTACTGAGGTCTGCTGCTTTGGGAGGAAGTAGTTTCCTGCCAGTCTCGTCTGTTGCTACCATGGTGGAGGGGCTGGCCATGATACTTTCCGTGACTCGGCCGCTCTGCGGCACAGGTCGAACATGGCTGAGGTGGACCCGTCTGCCTTGACAGGTACCACCGAAACCTCCTGGGAGAGGTCTCCTACCTCGTCTTCCGCGTCCTGCTCCGCCTCGTCGTCGGAGATCTTGCCGGAGGCTTACAGGGAAATCTTATCAGAAAGTAGCAT
>JBBPBX010005489.1:16966-71970 GCA_038048925.1 Garcialebias charrua | reverse complement strand
TCAGAGGTTCACGAAGCAACGTTTGGACATGATTTAATTCGCTCGTGACTTCCTCATGTCTGTCAGCGCTGGTCTGGAATGTCTGGAATGCTCCACCTCCTCCTGTCTCTGCGCTCCGAAGTTCTGTGTTTATATGATAATATAACTGTTTAAAAAATATAATAAAACCACGAATCACTCATCCAACAACACAAAAACCAGAAGAAATCAGCAGAGGTTCACGAAGCAACGTTGGACATGTTTTAATTCGCTCGTGAGTCGTGACAAATCCATTTCCTCATTCCTGTCAGTGAAGGATGAAGCGATCACTTGACTTTTGGCAAAAAAACTAAATAAAAGTCCAGCTCTGGGATAAAGAAGGGATATTTAATACATTTTGTGTCACATAAAAAACAGTCCTGCATCGCTTTGCAATCCTTTGAATGAGAACGAGCTGCGGCTGGGACAGGTGGGGGCGTGGGTTGGGGCGTGACAAACAACTCTGTTTTTATTGGCTGGTCAGTGTCCGGGTCACTCTTGTGTTTTCAGTGTTTTTATAAATGCTGATAGAGAAGCAAGGGGACTATAGTTTTTTTCAGAGATTACTTTGTCTAACATCAGTCTGTCAATAGATAGTGACAGAGTGAAGAAATATGTTAAAAATATATTGTTTGAAAAGTTACAGACTACATTACAATGTTACATACCCCACCTTTAAGGTGGTAAATCTTTGTGAACTGATCAAAAATAAAAAGCAGTTCACAACTTTTCTATAATCTCTAAATTAATAACTAAACTATTTAACCCAGTAATTAGATCATCTGTTGTCATCACAACAGTCTCCCCTGTTGTATAAGCATCCAAAGGTGAAAGGTCAACAGTGAGATTGAGCAAGTCTGCATGTATGGATCAGACGCTCCTTTCTGATTGGATGGAAACGGTCATGTGGTTTCAAACTCACTGCCTGTAAATAGATGCATGTTTCTTTTATACATCTGTATTCTGCACGGCCTGAACACACACCAGTTGTTTAAAGATGAGCATCCCGGTGGTGGATTTTAGCACCTATTCTCTGAGCGAGACAGATGTTACAGAGGAACAGCTGCAGAAACTGGCCGAGGAGCTGAAGAAGGCCTTCGTAGAAATTGGATTTGTTCTGCTCACGAACACTGGGATCACCCAGGAGGAGGTGAGTGAGGCCGCATCAGAAAACGTATCTACGCTTGTTGAATGTGCATGTTTATTATTGCCCGCCCCAAAAATGGCGGGTGATACTGTTTTTGTCTCTGTGTGTGTGTCATTAGTTTGCTTGTTAGTAAAATATCTCATGAACAGGACTGATTCCAATGAAACTCTCAGAAACTGATCATCTAGAAGTGATAAACTTTTGGAGCAACCCCAGTTTAAGATGGCCGCCTCAGCCAACCTAACTCAAAAACACAAAAATAAATGTAACAGTCGTTTGAACTGATGTAAAATTGGAATTTGGTGTTGTAGCTGAGACAGACCCCCAAAACATACAAGTGCAAACAGACAAGGTTTACGTTTGGAGTCCACTTGAGTTGTTAGCTTAGCATCTCTTCGAGCACTGGACAGATGTTAATTAAAGGACAACACCCACCATGACAGTAACAATTCACCATATTGGACAATTACTGTAGTAGAATATGAGGTCTATTTTCATTTTTGCATTTGGGCCAGGCGAGTGTAAAAAAAAAACAACTAAAAAAACAACGGAGTCCCGGAAGAATCCGGAAACCCCGCTGATGATTGCCGAAGTCCGAAATGACGTAAAAAAGGATCCAGTCAGAAGGCAGGGAGTGAGTTCGCGATGGAGGCTTATGAGTGATGCTGATTTCAGTGAAAGTTCCAGTGGCTTTTCTTTAGTTTTTTTGCCAAAAGTCAAGTGATCGCTTCCTCCTCGCTGTCTCCATGACTGAAATGAGGAAATGAATTTGTCGCGAGCGAATTACACTCGTGTTCAACGTGGCTGCGCAGGGTTTCCTGGTGGGCTGCGGGACCAGCGCTCCCTGTTTTTTTTTTTTTTTAGAACTTTTTAATAAGATATAACACCGCTGCGGCTGGGGCTGTGTGGAGCTGCCCGCTTGCCTTTTTGTTCTCTCCCCCGACCTGTCAATCAATTCAGTAGGTTGACAGGTCGGGTGGAAAGAAAGAGGGGGGCGAGCCGGTGGCTTCAGGAAATGAATGAATTTGTCGCGAGCGAATTACACTCGTGTTCAACGTGGCTGCGCGGGGTTTCCTGGTGGGCTGCGGGACCAGCGCTCCCTGTTTTTTTTTTTTTTTAGAACTTTTTAATAAGATATAACACCGCTGCGGCTGGGGCTGTGTGGAGCTGCCCGCTCGCCTTTTTGTTCTCTCCCCCCGACCTGTCAATCAATTCAGTAGGTTGACAGGTCGGGTGGAGAGAAAGAGGGGGGCGAGCCGCGCGGCTTCGCACGACTTCGGCCGCAGCGGTGTTGTATCTTGTTGGAAGGTTCTGGAGAATGGGGAGGGCAGGGAGCGCTGGTCCTGCAGCCCGCCGGGGGCTTTGCGGAGCCGCGCGGCCACACACGAGTTTGGTTCGCTCCGACAAATTCATTCATGGATAGTTGGCACAGCTCTTCCTTCAGTCTCGTACCACTTTTCCCCTTAAATCCAAATGCCTGCATCATTGCTGACTCGTAGTCTTCCGGTTTAAAGTGTTTTGAACACAAAACTGAAAGTTATGCACCATAACTCATGTTCCCTGAAGGAAGGGAACGAGGTGCAACATACTTGCTATGGGAATTGCGCCCCCGCGCGATTACCTGAAGGAATATACTCACGCCTTTACGGCTAGGGGCGTCATCGCCGCGCCAGAGGCCCCGCCCTCTGGGTACTTAAGCGGCTTGCGCCCCTCCATCTTTCTCCAAAGTTGCACTTCACCGAGCTTTCAGCATTGAAAAGGGCCAGCTATGTTGCACCTCGTTCCCTTCCTTCAGGGAACATGAGTTATGGTGCATAACTTTCAGTTCCCTTTCAGTCTGGTCTCTCAGTGCAACATACTTGCTATGGGAACGTAATCCATTCACGCCCTTGAAATGCTCAGTAAAATGCATGCTAGAGTGAACGTCTGCCTTGACCAGCAGGCATCCCAAGGCTACTTTCTACTGTGTGTTAGAAAGGACAGCCTGAGTGACGTCACCCGCAGTAACATCCAAACTGTAATGCTTTGCAAAAGTATTTAATGAGCTCCAATTCGCAGCAGCACAGATGTCTGCGACTGGTACACCCTTGAATAATGACCAGGAAGTGGCCAAGCCCCTAGTGGAGTGAGCATGCACTCCAGAGGGTACCTGTTGACCTTTGCTACTGTACGCCCTTTTAATGGCCTCAGTCACCCAATGTGAGAGGCGTTGTTTTGATAGGGCTCTCCCGGTAGCATGTGCTGCAAAGCAGATGAACAGTTGGTTTGTTTTCCTCCATTCAGCTGTTCTCTGCAGGGGCGCCGTATGGGGGGTAAAAGTTGGTACAATTCCAAGGGCCCTTGACTGACAGGGACCCCAGATTGGCCTTTTATTTCATTTTTTTTTCATGGTGTGGTGGGACCCTGATAATAATACATTAATGGTAGTAGCTTTGTTTTTACTTGTTTTAACAGTAAAACTTAAATATTATCTCTCCCAGACCAAAAAGCAAACATCCTCATATTTAACAAACACCCCCCTGTATCTGCATGAAATGGTATGTTCCTAGCTGCTTTAGCTCACTTGACGCTGCTGGTGTTACTTTGCAGTCAGAGGATGACAGAGTAACAACAAACATGCTGCCCAGAAAAATCGTAAAATCAGGCTGTCAAAAAAGGAAAGAGAAAAAAGAAAAGGAAGACAGACAAAGGAAAGGGTGTCGATTTGTAACACAGTTTTTCCCCAAGAGAGGTGGGTAGAGATGTGCGTGATTATCAACCTGTTCGCTAGCTTAGCCTCCATTTCACGATGGCATATTATGCCATCAGTTTGAGTGTGCAGTATGTTACCACTGATTTGAGAGCAGATATATGAACTAACAATAATTTGAAGCGTGTTTGCGTTCAGAAAACATGCGCTCGCCACGCTTGTTCGTCGTGTCTCTGCCGGCGGCGGTGCTCCTCGTTTTTATTTTTTATTTTTTTATCTTGCTTTAAATAGTGAATTGCATACTCTTATAACAACCTACCCCCCCACCACTACGATAAAAGGGGACTAATTATTATATACGCTAAATTAGTCAGGGGCAGTGCCTGGAGCTGACGGCGCTTAAAACAGAGACAAATGAGACAAACAACCCTTCACTCTCACACTTCTGTTAAATGTACGTGAATGTTTCTGTTCAGTGCCCTGAGACGACTTCTCACACCATGACAGTAACAATTCACCATATTGGACAATTACTGTAGTAGAATATGATGTCTATTTTCATTTTTGCAATTGGGCCAGGCGAGCGTTAAAAAAAATAAAATAAAATAAAAACGAGTCCCGGATGAATCCGGAAACCCGTCCGAAGATTGCCGAAGTGTGAAGTGACGTCAGTAAAGTCTCCCCCTCAGAAGGCAGGAGTGAGTTCGCCATGGAGGTTTATGAGAGAACTGCAGTTAAACTCGTGTCTTACGTGGATGCGTGATCTCTAAATATTTCCTGGTGCAGTTGTGTGTACAGCTGGACCAGCGCTCTGTTTTTATTTATCTTTTAGAACTTTTTAATAAGATATAACACTGCTGCGGTTAAAACTGTTGCTGCTCTCACTCGCTCCTCTGCCTATAAGCCAGAGGAGCCAGCCGCGCGTCTTCTCCCCGGCTCCGCTGGTCACCTTTGAAGTTCCTTTGCGCTGCGGTTAAAACTGTTGCTGCTCTCACTCGCTCCTCTGCCCATGAGCCGAGCCAGCCGCGCGTCTTCTCCCCGGCTCCGCGTTCCGCTGGACACCTTTGAAGTTCCTTCGTGGTGCCGACTCAGGGCTCGGCTCCGTATCCAGCCTTGCGGGGAGCACGCGCGCTCAGAGCTCCTCTGCGGCTGCCTTTTTAATCCTGTACTCCCAACCTGGCTGTCAGGTCACGGGGAGAGAATAAAAAGTGGATGCGTGCGCAGAATATGATAGACATCAGTGAGTGACCGCAGGATTAATCAACAGGCAGATTTATTAACAAGGGAATATTACCTATACACCGGTGCGACCTATACACCAGAAAATACGGTAAACATGTTTCGCTTTTTTTTTCTTTTCTCTCTGAGCAGTGGAGGGAGGTGGTGCTGCTGTGCTGATCAGCAGCCAGTTGTACAATTATTACTGAGGAAATATTAAAAAGACACAACACGACTACTTGTAAAAGTCTGACGTTTGTCCCACACATCGTTTTTATTAGTTGTATTCTCTGGTCAGAAGTTGATGCATGCTTGTTATAACTCCGCCTATAACTCCAAGGCGGATACTTCAGTGATGTCAATGCCCATATATGGAGAGGGGCAGATTTTCCCGGAGCTGCGGCTAAAATCTGCTATAAATCATGAAATAACACATTTAGCGTTATTTCTTTACAATATAAATAAACGCCCGTTTTATTTTTAAATAAACTAATAAATATTAATGGCGATGCAATTTGAAAACATGGTGGGTCATGGACTTTAAGCTTTCAGGAAATAATCATGGTGCCACGGTGGCTCAGTTAGTCTGTTGCCTCTGCGAGCACGTCACCTGTTCAAATCCCGATCGGGAGCCGTTCTGGGTGGAGTTTGCATGTCGTTGCATGAAATAGACTACACCTCAGGAAGGCAGCAGGTCTGGACAAGGTATGCCCCAGGATGTTCAAGGCATGTGCTGACCAACTGTGGGAGCCTCTCCAATGTCTTCAACGAGCCTGCGTCTCGGGAGGGTCCCTGGCACGTGGAAGACATCCTGCCTCATTCCAGTTCCTAAGAAGGCACACCCCAAGAATCATCTCGTGATGAAGACCCTGGAGCGACTGCTGCTGAAACTCCTTAGACCTCAGGTTCTCCACGCTGAGGACCCTCTACAGTTCACGTACAGGGAGGAGGTGGGGGTGATGCCATTCTCTACCTTACGCCAAGGGAAACGGTGCTCTGAGGGTCACGTTTTCCGACTTCTCCTTTGCCTTCAATACCATCCAGCCCCTGCTACTGAGAGACAAGCTTGAGGAGATGGACACACATCTGGTCTCCTGGATCACACACTATCTCACTGAGAGACCAGAACATGTCAGGATCAGGGATCTCCAACACAGCGGTTCGCAGCGCAGGAGCACCGCAGAGTTCTGTTAACCCTGTACACATCTGACCTCACTTCTAACTCGGAGACCTGCCACATGCAGAAGTACTCAGCAAACGTTGGGCATGTGCAGGATGGACAGGAGTCACAGGACCCTGGTAGTGGACTTTGTAGTGTGGTGCAAATCCAACCATCTACAGCTGAAGATCAGTAAAACAAAGGAAATTTCTTCAGAAGGTCTGGGCCTACCCTGAAGCCAGTATCAATTGAGGGGGTAAATGTGAAGATGGTCAGGACCTACAAATATCTGGACATACAACTGGATGACAGACTGGACTGGTCAGTGAACACAGACTCCCTCAACAGGAAGGGTCAGAGCAGGCTCTACTTCCTGAGGAGGCTTGGGTCCTTCAGCATCTGTAGGAAACTACTGCTGATGTTCTACCAGCCTGAAAGCTGCTTCGGTGCTGGGAACAGAGCTGGAGCCTCTTACAGTGGCAGAGAAAAGAGCCCTCAGTAAGCTACTGCCCATCATGGACAATGCTGACCATCCTTGGCACGGCACCATCATGAAACAGAGGAACCCCTTCAGTGGTAGATGCTGTCCCAGCTCTGCTCCATGGACAGATTCATGAAGTCCTTTGTCCCTCAAGCCATCAAATAGTTCAACTCCTACCCGTACAGTAAAAAGAGAGCGCTGTAAACCTGCAGTGCCCCAGATACACATGTATGTGTATGTATTTAAATGTTCAAGTTTATGTATTGTCATTTGTATCACATGCGGTACATGAGGTGGAACAAAATTGTGTACTCAGGGTCCCAGTTACAACCAACAATAGCAAAAATATAAAGTAGCAATGTACATATGCACACTATATGTGTACCGTATGTATGCTTAGATGTGTATGCATGTATACTGTACATAGACATACAGTATGTCTATAGATTAATCATGAATGTAGTACTCCACCACTTTGTGCATGTGCCGAGATGGTATAGAGGCAGGGCAGCCGGCTCAGGACCAGAAGGTCTCGGGTTCGATCCCTGGTCACTGCATACCTCGTTGTGTCCCTGGGCAAGACACTTAACCCCGAGTTGCTCCCGGTAGGACTGGCAGCGCCTTGCAAGGCAGTCTACTGGTACCGGTGTATGAATGTGTGTATGAATAGGTGGATGGTTGGAACTGTGAAGCGCTTTGGGACCCCTCAAAGGGGGTTGGAAAGCGCTACCTATATAATTAAGCTCCATTTACCATACCATATTGTCTTTGTGTATTCTGCTTTGTTTTTCATTATTTCCTATGTGGGTTTTTTTTTTCTCTAGAACATACTGGATGCCTTGAATTTCCCCCTGGGATTAATAAAGTATATATCTAATTAATAAAGTATATACAGTATCTATCTGTCTGTCTGTCCATCTCTCTATCTAGGTGTGAGTGAGAGAGTGAATGGTTGTTTGTCTCATTTGTCTCTATGTGTCCCTGTGATGGACACAGAGACAAATGAGACAAACAACCCTTCACTCTCACACTTCTGTTAAATGTACGTGAATGTTTCTGTTNCAACGCTTGGTCTTCAACCTTCATCCAAGGGTCGCCTCCTCTGCTTCAATCGAGGGATCCCCTCTACATGCTGATTATGAAAACAATTGTTGCTGATCAATCAACAAAACTAATCGTTGTGGAATTACCGCTGTGGATTATAAGACTTTGTTTTCCAAGGGATCACAGACTTTGTTTTCCAAGAGTTAACAGACTCAGTTTTCCAAGGGATTAAAAGCTTACCGCAATGGGATTACCTCCGAACAGTATGGAATTTCCAAAAACTTTATGGGATTATAATTTTGATTTTTCTCCTTCCACTTGCTGGATTACTTCAAGATCAGAGACAGTTCAATGTTCCTTTCGTGTTGGACCCCATCCCCAAGGACTGGCGATGGCTTCCAAAAGGGGGGAGATGTAGTGGGCATGACCGTGTCCACTTTGATACACCTGTGTATTTTTGAACTGTTCCAGAGATGACCTTTACTGACCTCTCAGTAAAGCAAGACATTTACTACAAATTATTCCATTAGTTGTAATCTGAGAACATAGTCACCAAAAGAGACTATTTCTATCTTTGATTTTATTCTGATGTGATCAAAAGAATAACTTTTGTCATTTTCATGATATATGTTATGCTGTGTTATTCTTTTAATATGGAGTATTACTGTGTTACTTGACCATATAATGGTGTCAGAGTTGAATTTTATGTCAAACTGTGCTTTTCAGATTTGTTTTAGAAGTGTTAAGACGCTAATCCAAGTGTTTTTCCTCTTGGAGTCTATGAGTCTGTCTTTTCCTAAACATTTCCCTCTGCTGCTGGCTGTAACCTTGGGTCGTGATAACGGCAACTGCTTCCACGGACCAATGAAAAAGACACAAGTCTCACTCCTCTCATGATCTTCTTTTAAGTTCTAAGTTTTGCTGAAACGCTCAAGAGTTTGCTGGGAACTTCAAGATGTGAGATCGTCCCAAAGTAGCTGGATGAACTCAGTCACACGCTAAGGGCACGTCATCCAGTTAAGGACTAATAACACGTTTGTTATGAGTCCACTCCGAACGAGCGTAAGCTCAAAACTTTGTTTATTCCTTCCTGGAATAAGTTTATCTTGAAGTCAGAGGCCAGGAGCTAACGCATTTTCTGATGACCAACGCGCTGGGCCTGAAGGACTCTGTGCATCTGAAAGGCTGGTGTCATTTCTTTATCAGACTCGTCGTCGAAGGTAAAGAGCTGTTTACAAACGTACCTGGATTTTAGCAGAAGTCGGATGGGAAGTGTCACTTTTGGTAACATGCTCAAGACAATTTCCTGTAAACCATCTCTCTATCTTTCCTCCTATTCCCTTATCCCTCTCAATCTATCTGGAAACTATATTTAAGTTAAAGAGCCCTCAGACTAAATATGTTTAACATCCAGTATTGAAGTCTGTTGTGTTAAATTTAACTGTGCTGACGTGTTAAATTGAAAGAAAGTGAAATCATGTCAATCAAGTGTAATGGTGTTAATTTAGTTGATTTATTTTAAATAAATGATAGTGTCTTTGACATATCAAACTAAGTTAACGTCTCTGTCACTTAATGGCTTTATTTATTTATCCATCATAAAGATCACAGAAATATTGGGTAAACTGAAAAAGAAAAAATCCGTGAAATTACTATTCAATCTGAATAAGTAAATTAATTAAGGATAAAGAGGTCAATATTAATATTGACCTCCTCATAATCCTTTACATGAGCCACACAATGAAGATCTGGGAGAGAGTTGTGGAAGCAAGGCTTAGACAAGAGGTGACTATCTGTGAGCAGCAGTATGGTTTCATGCCAAGAAAGAGCACCACAGATGCCATCTTTGCTTTGAGGATGTTGATAGAGAAGTACAGAGAGGGTCAGAAAGAACTCCATTGTGTGTTTGTGGATTTAGAAAAAGCATATGACAGGGTGCCAAGAGAGGAGGTGTGGTATTGCATGAGGAAATCTGGAGTGGCAGAAAAGTATGTTAGACTGGTACAGGACATGTATGAAGACAGCAGGACAGTGGTGAGATGTGCTGTAGGAGTGACAGATAGCTTCAAGGTGGAGGTGGGATTGCATCAAGGATCGGCTCTGAGCCCCTTCTTGTTTGCTCTGGTGATGGACCGACTAACAGATGAGGTCAGGCAGGAATCCCCATGGACTATGATGTTTGCAGATGACATTGTGATATGTGGTGAGAACAGGGAACAAGTGGAAGAGAACTTGGAGAGGTGGAGGTATGCACTTGAAAGAAGAGGAATGAAAGTCAGCCGTAGTAAGACAGAGTACATGTGTGTGAATGAGAGGGAGGCCAGTGGAACAGTGAGGCTACAAGGAGCAGAGGTCACAAAGGTGCAGGACTTCAAGTACTTGGGGTCCACTGTCCAGGAAAATGGGGAATGTGGTAAAGAGGTGAAGAAGAGAGTCCAGGCAGGATGGAGCGGATGGAGAAAAGTTTCAGGAGTGATTTGTGACAAAAAGGTGTCAGCAAAGGTCAAAGGAAAAGTTTACAAGACAGTGGTGAGACCAGCTATGTTGTATGGTCTGGAGACAGTGTCATTGACAAAAAGACAGGAGAAAGAACTGGAAGTAGCAGAAATGAAGATGCTGAGGTTCTCCTTAGGAGTGACAAGGATGGATAAGATCAGGAATGAGATAATCAGAGGTACAGCACATGTTGAACAACTGGGAGATAAAGTTAGGGAGGCCAGACTGAGATGGTTTGGACATGTCCAGAGGAGGGACAGTGGGTATATTGGTAGAAGGATGTTAGAAATGCAGCTGCCAGGAAAAAGACACAGAGGAAGGCCAAAGAGGAGATATATGGATGCAGTTAGAGAGGACATGAAGGTAGTTGGAGTGAGGACAGAGGATGCAGAGGACAGAGTGAGGTGGAGGAGGATGACTCGCTGTGGTGACCCCTGAAAAGGGAAAAGCCGAAAGAAGAAGAAGAAGAAGAAGTACTTCTCTGTCTCCATAGGCACCCAGCCGTGGTTCAGATTGTTTGGGAAGCTTTGTCTGATGAAGGGTTTTTTCAGTTCATCAGGCTGCATCAGAAATTTCAAGGATATGTCCATGACTTGGTCCACCTGTTAACACAATATGAAGACAACGTGAAGTAAAGCCTTCTTTCTAGTATTTCTTAGAGTTTTAAACTAAAACTATCTTGTGTTAAAAGCAACAAAGCTGTAACTGTTTTGGTCAAACTTTGAATATGTTACATATTGTGCAATATCAACTGATAACAGGACACGCGATGCTCAGAGTATGTGTTATAAATAATCTCAGCTTCAGCGACATCAACTTTTAGCCAAGTAGCTATAAAGCCGAATGAGCTGTAGTCAGTTTTGTCCATTGCTGTGGCAGCCATTTTGAATTGCATTGATTCCAAAAGGTAACCGGCTGTAAACGTACATCCTGTAATTGTTTCTGATAGATTCATTCATTATTCTGAATAAGAATAAGAGGGCCGCGCTTATATAGTAGCAGCTTCGTACACTCCGCCCATCTTTCGGACGACTGTACGTACATGTTCTCGCTGTACCTCAGTGCAATGACAATAAAGTTTATTCTGATTCTGATTAAAAACTGTTCAGTGGTTTTGGAAAAAGACCAAAGAGATTAACTGCAAACCATTCAATTTAATTCAGTTTATTTAAAAAGCGCCAAGTCGCAACAGAAGTCGTCTCAGGGCACTAAACAGAAATATTCACGTACATTTAACAAAAGTGAGAGAGTGAAGGGTTGTTTGTCTCATTTGTCTCTATGTGTCCATCACAGGGACACATAGAGGCAAATGAGACAAACAACCATTCACTCTCTCACTCACACCTAGATGCTGCAGATAGATGGACAGACAGACAGACAGACAGACAGACAGACAGACAGACAGACAGACAGACAGACAGACAGACAGACAGACAGACAGACAGACAGACAGACAGACAGACAGACAGACAGACAGACAGACAGAGAGACAGACAGACAGACAGACAGACAGACAGACAGACAGACAGACAGACAGACAGACAGATAGATACAGTATATACTTTATTAATTAGATAGATACTTTATTATTCCCAGGGGGAAATTCAAGGCATCCAGTATGTTCTAATTATAGAGAAAAAAAAAACACATAGGAAATAATCAAAAACAAACCAGAATGCACAAAGACAATATGCACATGCACAAGGTGGTGGAGTACTACATTCATGATTAATTTATATACAGGTAGTCCCCGACTTACGAACGAGTTCCGTTCCTACGCACCGTTCGTAACTCGAAAATTCGTAAGTCGGAAAGCATTGCACGTGGCGTTCGTAAAACCGGATTTTTGCCGTAAGACGGAAAATGTATGCTAACGCTGCGCCGCACACCCGTTTATCGACATGAGACTGAACAAGCGTACATACTGGTCCATAAACATGCACAGAACTTTATTTGCAAATGGTTAGCTAACACAGCATGTTCAATACTTAGCCTATACTAACACATTATCAGGAAAAAGTTAATTTCTTACTGGGAGCTGGTCATTGGAAACCCCCCACCCTCCTGTAAGTTTCAAGCTCCTCTAAGTTTCGTTTCCTGCTCCCAAGCTCCCCTTAGTTTCGGTTTTGGTACCATATTTTGCACCGTAAAGTCGCATCTCCGCCGTAACTCGATGCAATGTTTTTCAACGGAGCTCGTTCGTAAAGTTGGAACGTCGTAAGTCGAGACCATCGTAAGTCGGGGACTACCTCTATACAGTATACATGTCTATGTATACATACATACACATCTAAGCATATACACATATAGTACATGTGCAATTGTACAGGTACATTGCTACTTTATATTTTTGCTATTTTTGGTTGTAACTGGGACCCTGAGTACACAATTTTGTTCCACCTCATGTACCACATGTGATACAAATGACAATACGTGAACTTGAACATTTAAATACATACACATACATGTGTATCTGGGGTGCTGCAGGTTTACAGCACTCTCTTTTTACTGTACGGGGAGGAGTTGAACCATTTGATGGCTTGAGGGACAAAGGACTTCATGAATCTGTCCATGGAGCAGAGCTGGGACGGCATCTACCACTGAAGGGGTTCCTCTGCTTCATGATGGTGCCGTACAAAGGATGGTCAGCATTGTCCATGATGGACAGCAGCTCACTGAGGGCTCTTTTCTCTGCCACTGTAAGAGGCTCCAGCTCTGTTCCCAGCACAGAACCAGCTTTCCTCGCCAGCCTGTCCAGTCGCCCTTCATCTCTTCTCTTCATGCTGCCTCCCCAACACACCACAGCACAGAACCAGCTTTCAGGCTGGTAGAACATCAGCAGTAGTTTGCTGCAGATGCTGAAGGACCCAAGCCTCCTCAGGAAGTACCGGTAGAGCCTACTCTGACCCTTCCTGTAAAGCACATATGTCAAAGTCAAGGCCTGTGGGCAAGATCCAGACCGCAAATTAATTATCTATGCCCCCCTGGATGATATTTAATTAATACTAGAAACGTCCTGCAGGCCACAGCCGCCCGCTGGTGTTTTGCACGCACCAACACTACATTCCCCACAATGCAACGGTAGTAGGGGTGGGGCCGATCCGGAGTCGCGTCTCATGAACCCAGAGTAATAAGACCCGCCTCACGTCACATTCAGGAAATCCATTCCATAGTTTGCAGCCAGCTACAGCGTGAGGACTGAGTGAGTAGCACTTTAGCTAACAGCTAGCCAACTTTTCATCGTAACATGTCCGCTGTGTGGAAGTATTTTACACTAAACACCACAAGACAGCAACATGCAATGTCTGCAGAGCCATAGCGCCACATTAAACCACGGTCAAGTTAGTTTTACGTTGGACATTCGAGCTCTGGGGCTTCAGCAGGACGCCACTCTCGCTGAACCGAAACAGGGAGACTGACAGCGTCCAGCTGCGTCCAGTCCAACCCGCTGTCTGACCGTCTCGTAGGAGGGACAGGCTGAGAGCGGTTGACCAAAACCAGAACGCCCGCCCCGGATTGAACAAGAAAAACACACCGCTGAAGCCACGGAGCTCAAATGTTCACAGAGAAGTTGTTAAACTTCATCATAATTAATGACCAACAGCTGTCAGCTGTAGAAAATGAAGGATTTCACAGCTTGATACTTGCAGCCAACAGTAAACAATCATAAAAAAGCATATTAATTAAAAATCATAAGAAAACTGTATTAAAAACGAAACATAAACAGCTACATTATAAAACAATGTAAAATACTAAAAGCAGGAACATGTCTGTGTTGATTTATGCCAAGAACTTAGCAGATGTAAAGCTATTTAATATTTTATTTAATTCATTTATTCATTCATTTAAAAGAGATGAAATAAAACAAATTCATCAAAAAGAAAACATTGAATGAAAAGAGTGCAGAAAGAAGAAAAAAATTCTTATATCACCCCCTTGTAATAAACATTGAAACAGTCCGGCCCTTGGCTTGTAGCAAATTTGTTTTTTTGACCTCGGCATATTTGACTTTGACACCCCTGATGTAGAGGGAGTCTGTGTTCACTGACCAGTCCAGTCCGTCATCCAGTTGTATGTCCAGATACTTGTAGGTCCTGACCATCTCCACATTGACCCCCTCAGTTGAGACTTCAGACCTTCTGAAGTCCACTACTATTTCCTTTGTTTTACTGATCTTCAGCTGTAGATGGTTGGATTTGCACCACTACAAAGTCCACTACCAGGGTCCTGTCCCTCTCCTGTCCATCCTGCACATACCCAACAATTGCTGAGTACTTCTGCATGTGGCAGGTCTCCGAGTTAGAACTGAGGTCCGATGTGTGCAGGGTGAACAGAACTCTGTGTCGGAGATCCCTGATCCTGACATGTTCTGGTCTCTCAGTGAGATAGTGTGTGATCCAGGAGCCCAGATGTGTCTCCATCTCCTCAAGCTTGTCTCTCAGTAGCAGGGGCTGGATGGTATTGAAGGCAAAGGAGAAGTCGGAAAACGTGACCCTCAGAGCACCGTTTCCCTTGGCGTAAGGTAGAGAATGGCATCACCCCCACCTCCTCCCTGTACGTGAACTGTAGAGGGTCCTCAGCGTGGAGAACCTGAGGTCTAAGGAGTTTCAGCAGCAGTCGCTCCAGGGTCTTCATCACGAGATGATTCTTGGGGTGTGCCTTCTTAGGAACTGGAATGAGGCAGGATGTCTTCCACGTGCCAGGGACCCTCCCGAGACGCAGGCTCGTTGAAGACATTGGAGAGGCTCCCACAGTTGGTCAGCACATGCCTTGAACATCCTGGGGCATACCTTGTCCAGGCCTGCTGCCTTCCTGAGGTGAAGTCTGCTTCATGCAATGACATGCAAACTCCTCCCAGAACGGCTCCCAATCGGGATTTGAACAGGCGACCTGCTCGCAGAGGCAACAGCTCTACTAACTGAACCACCGTGGCATGATTATTTCCTGAAAGCTTAATTAAAGACCGTGTAAAGTGAAATTAAATGTGTGTTTTTAGTTTGTCACATGGCATAAATATGTGTTATTAATCACCCATATAAATCTGACTGATTAAAAACATTGTTTTCCTTATAAAATTAAGTGTCAAAAATCATGAAAATACATTATTTTCCCTTGGTCTGAAACTGTGGGGGCGTGTCAGCGCGTGGGAGTGGTTTCAGCGCAGTACTGCTGAGCTGAGCTGTGTGTAGAGGCAGACAGCAGAGATCCACCTGCTCCGTTTTTATCTAAGTTCTGGCTGCCAGTAGCTCCTTTTTCCAAGAGTTACGCTGTTTTTAGTGCACTAACAACTCTGTTTTTGTTTTTAAAGTTGAGGACACAAAGATACTTCATAACTCCGCTGTTATGTGTTTAATAATAAGCGCTATTTTAGAAGATGAGCGGCTGCACCCGGTCCGACCCGGTCACATCGCATGCGGGGTCTGTGTTGGTGATTAAAATAAAGAGTAATCACGTTGATAACTAAGTTATCTCATCTGTGTCAGCGAGTCACTGCGTTTCACGGCGCGCGTGGCAGGAGCTCAACGCACACACACACACAAACACACACACGCGCGGCGCGGAGCTGCAGGTGGCAGCTCACTCCAGCAGCAGCCTGGGTTTGTTCTGACTCCCTCCTGCGTCTCAATGTGGGTGCCCTGACCATTGCGACATCCAGGGAAGATGCAGGAACGAGGCATAATTGATTAGCTAGCTAACGATGAACAAAATATCCATGCTATTGCTATCTGATGCTATCTGCGATTCGCGAGTGAACGGCTCCACCCATGCGAAGAACAATTTATATGGCTGGAGCAGCAGGGGGTGGGGGCTATACTAATGAAGACCGCGTGACGAAACGCGGTCACGTTTAAACCACGCCTAAAAAATCCTGAAACAAACATGTCTTTATACACAGTTTCATCTATAACTCCAAAATTAATTGAGCTACAATTTTGAGACTTTTTACTCATTTACAAGATTACAATTATCACATTTATAATGTTTATTTAAGAAAATGTTGAAATTCACTTTACACGGTCTTTAACATCTGTCCAGTGCTCGATGAGATGTTAAGCCAACAAATCAAGTGGACTCCAAACGTAAACCTTGTCTGTTTGCACTTGTATGTTTTGGGGGTCTGTCTCAGCTACAACACCAAATTCCAATTTTACATCAGTTCAAACGACTGTTACATTTATTTTTGTGTTTTTGAGTTAGGTTGGCTGAGGCGGCCATCTTAAACTGGGGTTGCTCCCAAAGTTTATCACTTAGATTATCAGTTTCTGAGAGTTTCATTGAAATTAGTCCTGTTCATGAGATATTTTACTAACAAGCAAACTAATGACACACGCAGAGACAAAAACAGTATCACCTGCCATTTTTTGGGGGGCGGGCAATAATAAACATGCACATTCAACAAGCGTAGATACGTTTTCTGATGCGGCCTCACTCACCTCCTCCTGGGTGATCCCAGTGTTCGTGAGCAGAACAAATCCAATTTCTACGAAGGCCTTCTTCAGCTCCTCGGCCAGTTTCTGCAGCTGTTCCTCTGTAACATCTGTCTCGCTCAGAGAATAGGTGCTAAAATCCACCACCGGGATGCTCATCTTTAAACAACTGGTGTGTGTTCAGGCCGTGCAGAATACAGATGTATAAAAGAAACATGCATCTATTTACAGGCAGTGAGTTTGAAACCACATGACCGTTTCCATCCAATCAGAAAGGAGCGTCTGATCCATACATGCAGACTTGCTCAATCTCACTGTTGACCTTTCACCTTTGGATGCTTATACAACAGGGGAGACTGTTGTGATGACAACAGATGATCTAATTACTGGGTTAAATAGTTTAGTTATTAATTTAGAGATTATAGAAAAGTTGTGAACTGCTTTTTATTTTTGATCAGTTCACAAAGATTTACCACCTTGATTTAAAAATAATAATTGGAGTGTTGTGTAAAATGTAAATAAGACAGAATGCATTTGGATGCACTTCATTTTCAAATCTCATAAACCCATGTTTTATTCATAACGGAACATTGTAAGCATGTCAAGAAATTCTACACTTTCCTAAAAACAGAAGGTAATTCTGCATTTTATGGCAGCAGTAAGTCTCCAAAAAGTTTGGACAGGGTCATGCTTCCCACTGTCGAGCACTTCTTTTACCAACAGCCTGTAAACATGTATGAGGAGACCAGCTGCAGAGTTTGTAAATGAGAATGTTGTTCCATTCTTGTCTGATGTACAAAGTAGGATTTTATTTGTTTAACAGGACTGTTATTTCCTGGAATTGTTTTGTTTGTTTGTTTGTTTGTTTGTTTACGATACAATAATACAATACAACTTTATTTATAAAGCACTTTAGAACAACACCGTTGGCCAAAGAGCTGTACACTAACACACAAACAAGCATAAAACTATAAACTCAACAAATACCGTACAAGTGATGAACTACCAGATCAAAACAGCAAACAGTAAAAACTATAAAACAAATAACTTAAAAACAGTAAAACCAACATTTCAAGCTGTGTTAAAAGCCAAGGAGATAAAAAAAATGTGTCTTCAGAGCAGATTTGAAGACAGGAAGTGAGTCAGTTTGTCTGACGTGCACAGGCAGCTCGTTCCACAGCGACTGAGAATGCTCGGTCACCTCTCAGCCTCCTGTTGGACTTTGGGACAACCAACAGCAGCTGATCTGCTGACCTCAGAGAGTGTGAGGGAGTGTAAGGCGGGAGAAGGTCGGACAGATACTGTGGGGCGAGACCATGAAGACATTTGAATACAAACAAAATAACCTTAAACTTAATCCAGAAACAAACTGGGAGCCAGTGTTGTGATTTTAAGACAGGGGTGATGTGTTCTCGTTTTCTGGTACCAGTTAAAAGGCGAGCAGCAGCATTCTGAACCAGTTGAAGTCAAGTCAGTAATGACTGGCTCAGACCGACGTAAAGTGAATTGTTTATGTTTGTTTGTTTATGTTTATGTTTATTAAATTTGTTCATTTTTTTACAAAAGAAACAATACAAGGCAATCTCATAATGATAGTGTACAAGATGTAAAAAAATGAAAGGTGGCAGAAAGAAGAATAAATCTTATTATATCTGCCCCTTATCTCCAACAATCAGATTAAACAACAGTAGTCAAACCATGTAAACAATAATAATTTTCAACCAACTTTTTCCAACAGTCAGGTTAAACAATAATATTCTTCAACCAACAGTACAAAATTATTAACTCTTTTTTAATTTTCTAACTAACAGTACAAAATGACTAACTCTTTCTAATTTTCTAACTAATACAATACACATCACGTTATTTCACATATATTTTTTTAACACATTTGTTTTGATCATTTTTTTAAATGTAAACATTGACTCTCTACGATCACAGAACAGTAATTTCCTTTATATTCCTCGGACCAAATTGAGGACCATGGGAGACCGAGCATTCTGTGTGGCTGCCCCCCGCCTGTGGAACTCCCTCCCTGATGACCTGAGAGCTCCACAGTCACTGGTTGACTTTAAAAGCAGCATAAAGACCTTTCTTTTTAAGCAAGCCTATTCTGCCTCCACATGATTTTATCTTTGATCTTAGCTGATATCATTATTGATTTTACTTGATTTTATTGATTTTACTTGTTTTATTTTATTTATTTTTTAAGCAAGCCTAATCTGCATCCACATGATTTTATCTTGATCTTAGTCGATATTATTATTGATTTTATTTGATTTTATCACTTGTTTTATTTTGATCTTTGCTTTATTACAATTTGTAGCACTTTGAGATTTTTATTAATGAAAAGTGCATTATAAATGGAATTCATTATTATTATTATTATTATTGGCATTTTTAACTACATTCTCCAAGCCATTCCATAATCTAATTCCCTGGATTGAGGTAGAACGTCCCTTCAAACTGGTTCTGAATTGTGGTTTTACAAACAACTCTGTTCCCTTAAGATTATAACAACTTTGTCTTTTAACAAAGTGCATTTGGATATTTAAAGGTAATGCATTATTTTGAGCTCTATACATAACTGATAAAATATTATAGTCTACCAAATCATGGAACTTCAATAATTTTAGTTGATAAAATAATGTACTTGATGGATGACGGTAATGCTTTCTAGTGATAATTCTTACAGCTCTTTTCTGTAATACAAAAATAGGCTTTGTGATTGTTTTACACGCTTTCCCCCAAACATCAATACAATAGATTAAGTGTGGAACAATGATTGTGTTATACAACAAATACAGAGCTTTATCATTCAATAGGTCTCTGACTTTGTACAGTACTGCTATCGATCTAGCTATTTTTATTCTTACAGAATTTATGTGTTGTTTCCATGTCAGTTTGTCATCAATGATAACACCCAAAAACTTCACCTCATTCACTCTACAAATCTCAACATCCTCAATTTTGAGTGGAACATCAACAGTTTTCTTTTTATTACCGAATATCATGTAATTAGTTTTTTCTAGATTTAATGATAATTTATTTATTTTAAACCAAGTTTGTATCTTGACAAATTCTGTCTTTATCAATTCTAACATTTGTTCTATATCTTCACCTGAACAGAAAAAAGTGGTATCATCAGCGAAAAGTACACATTTAAGGAGTCCTGACACATTTACCAAGTCATTCACATATAAAATAAAAAGCTTTGGTCCAAGTACAGAGCCTTGGGGAACTCCACATGTGATATTACAGAGGTCAGATCTTACATCATTTATTTGTACAAATTGTTTCCTATTTTTTAAGTAGCTAGATACCCACTGTAATGCTGGTCCTCTAATACCATATTTGTTCAGTTTTTCAAGGAGAATGGTGTGATCAATAGTATCGAATGCTTTTTTTAAATCAACAAAGATACTGATACAATGTTGTTTTTGATCGACAGCAGTAGTTATTTGTTCCATTAATTCCATGAGAGCCATTGATGTAGAGTTTTTTGATCTAAACCCATACTGACTGTTGCTTAGAATATTTTGTTTATCTATAAATTGGTCTAGTCTGTTCACAAATAGTTTTTCAAGAATTTTTGAAAACTGTGGTAACAAGGATATAGGTCTATAATTGTTGAATACACATTTATCACCATTTTTAAAAAGAGGAACGACCTTAGCTACTTTCATATTATCTGGAAAAATTCCTGTTGAAAATGATAAGTTACATATGTATGTGAACGGCTCAATAATATGGCTCATTATGTCCTTTACAAACATCATATCCATGTCCACCCAGTCTTTCGATCTCTTGTCTGTAAGATGTTTTACTACATTCATTATTTCCTCTTTGTTAGTTCCATTTAGGAAAATACTATTTGCACAACCTGTAATTGAGTGGATCATATTTTTATCTACTTTTGGTATCTTAGCTGCAAGGCTTGATCCAACATTTACAAAATATTGATTAAATCCATTAACAATTTCATTTTCATCATGAACTTCATCGTTGTCTTTTACAAAATATTTTGAAATACCAGTTTTTGCTTTATGATTCTTCAGTACACCATTCATTACTCGCCATGTTGCTTTCATATCACCATTAGTTTTATCTAATAATTTACTATAATATTCTTTCTTATGTTTCCTTATAATCCCTACTAATTTATTTTTATACTTTTTATATTTTTCTTCTGCGCTCTGACTTCGTAATTTCAAGAAACATGAATACAAATAATTCTTTTTTTTACATGCATTTCTTAACCCTTTTGTCATCCATGGTTGATCATTCGTATTTCTCTTTGTGTAATTTGTTTGCACACAATTCTTTACATACAGGGTTTCCAAGATATTCATAAACTCATCATATGCTCTGTTCGCATCATCAACATACACATCATTCCAGTCTTGTTTATCCAGATCCTCTTTCAATTTTTCCAAAACTTTTTTTGATGTGTTTATGATCTTTTTCTTCGTTGTGACTGCTTTTGTGATATTTTGATCATTTTTAAAGATTGTGAAAACTGGTAAATGATCACTTAAGTCGGTCGTTAAGATACCACCTATCACATCCCCATTTGTTATATTTGTGAAAATATTATCAATTATTGTGGCACTATGAGTTGTAATTCTTGTTGGCTTTGATATCAATGGATACATATTTAAACTGTACATTGAGTTTATAAATGTGCTTATGTTATTTGAATCTGTTTTATTTCCCATATCAATGTTAAAGTCTCCACACAAAAAAATATTTTTATTAAAACTCTTCTCCATTAGTTCCAAGATTTTATCAGTGAATGTTTCTATATTTGCTCCTGGTGATCTATATACACAACTTATTATTATGTTTTTATCGTTTTTGTTTATAATTTCTATTGTTATCATTTCCATAATATTATCAACTATTATTGACATTTCATTATTTAATTTACATTTTATTTCATTATTGACAAATAGTGCGACACCACCACCTCTTTTATTATTTCTGTTCATATGATATAATTCATACCCCTCGATGTGAATATTACTTGTGTTATCATCATTAAGCCATGTCTCTGACAGCGCTATTATCGTAAAAGTTCTATTTAATTGTTTTAAGTAATCTGTTATTTTGGATATGTTTGCATTTATACTTCTGCTATTAAAGTGAATAATGGATAGAACTCCATTTGATATATTGATGTCATTAAACTGCTCTTCATTATAATATTCGCTATCTTTTATTACAGGAAAAAAATTTGCATCAATCACATTTTCAACATTATATATTTTAGCTTCTGAGTCTTCGTATGTTGTCATGTTCTAATGTATTTGTTCATTTCACTGTATATTTTATCGTTTCATTGCTTTGTAATTTTCATCTCTTGAATTCATCCAGATCCGTCAGTTCTTTTATCATTTTAGGCTGAGACCCTTCCTTTGCTTTGATAAAGACGTATCCATTTTTAGTCCATGTTGCTGCTATTTTTTTTTCTTTGTTTTTTAACCACCTTGCTTCTTTTGCAATTTTTCCATTTTTCTTGGTAAGATGTTCATTTATGTAAACGTTTGATCCCATCAGATTTCTTCTATTTTGCATGACATAGTTTTTTGTATTCCTGCCAATGAACTTAACGACCACTGACGGTTTGAATCTAGTTGAATTACTGGGCAGGGTGTGACAGAATGAAATGTCCTCATAGTTTATTTTTATGTTTTTGTCCTGTAAGAAAGTAACTACAAGTTTCTCCAGACTCTCCTGTTCTTCCTGAGATTCATACTCACTTGGATCATTGTTATTAGGAGCTCTTTGTTGTGTCCGACACTTACTAACATCAAGTCCTGAGATCACCACGTTTTCCTGCTTTGTGAATTGTTCTAAAACCTCTATTTTTTGCTCTAATTCTGCAATTCTCTTGTCTTTGTTAGTTACCAGTTCTTTCAGTTCTCTTATTTCTCCAACCAGAACGGCCTGGGACTCCATCTTTGCTGTTAAACTTTCTATTTGTCTACCCATAAAGTTGAGGGATTCTCTAAAGTCTTGCATATCTGAGTTGTTTCCCTCAGATACTGGTGACTTTTGTCCTCTATTTTTCATATTTACAGAGACTGGTGACTTTAGTCCTTTACCTCTCGTCATACTTGCAGAGTTTGTGATCTAGTGGTAGCAGGTCTTTTGTTTATTCACTGAACCACATGGCCTTTCCACGAGGCTCACAGGCCTAAAGATGATTGGTGTGGCCCAGCAGTGCAGCACCCAGATCAGCAGTTATTAGATCAGAACTCACGGTTTCAGCAGCCTGCAGCATTCAGATCCACCATCCGAAGAGGTCCGCTCACTAGATCAGACGCAGTCCAGCCAGCACCGCACTCAGCTCCGGTGGCTCAAGGCCCAGTTCAGACCCCCACCAGAACCGATGCAGCCCAGTTAGCACAGTACGTTCCAGGCCCAGCTCCGACCCCCTCCAGAACCGATGCAGCCCAGTTAGCACAGCACGTTCCAGGCCCAGCTCCGACCCCCACCAGAACCGATGTAGCCCAGTTTGCACAGCACGCAGGTCCAGCTCCGACGCCCGCCCAGCCCCAGGCGACGGTCACCCGGTTCTCCCACGGCGATCCGTCCAGCTCGAAACTCGAAACTCCAGGCCGCGGTTCTCCGGTTCTCCCACGACTCTCCAGGCGGCGTTCACGCTCGGCCCACTCACGGCGTCTGGCCCCGGCTCTCTCACGGCTCCCAGCCCAGCTCGAACTCCAGGCCGCGGTCCTCCGGCTCTCCTACGGCGCTCCAGGCGGCGTACACGACGCTTGGCCCACCACCGCGCTTCCACTGTAGCGTGCTTTGTTGTGTTCTTTCACTGCAACAAAGCACCTCAAGCGTGCCGGCTCGCTTTTTTTTTCGTAACAACCAGCGTATTCTCCGGTTTATTTGCTCACGAAGCCTGCAACTACAGCACCCTGTTACGGTGACCTAGCTCGGTTAGCTTTGATTAGCCCGGTTTGTAGCTACGCTAGGCTAACTCTCGGCAAAAAAAACTCACGGACACGTTGGCTTGTAGATTCATAATTCTGGATCGCAAGTTCCAGTCCAATTTCCGCAGCTTTTTCAACGCTCTTCTCTGTACATCTCTGCACATCCAGCGCAAAAAAGCTCTCCAAATACTCCTTTTGGAGGTAATACTGGCAGGAGCCCGACTAAAGACGTCCACTCTGCTCAGCCGCCATCTTTTCGGAGTTAAGTTAAATTCCAAATAGCATTTTCAGATGTCCAGATCCTTTATGACAGTTTATCCCAAGGCCGTGCTGCAGCAATAGTACAGCAATTGCAATAGTACAGACGAGTTGTGATGAAAGCATGGATTAAAATCTCAAAATGATGTTGTGACAGGTTTCACCTTGGCCAGTTGTCTCAGGTGATAAAAACTGGACTTTACCACAGATTTAATCTGAGCATCCAGTTTAAAATCATTGTCCAGCCTTACACCCAGGTTAGTTGCTGTCCCAGTCAGATGATGTGTTAAAGGACCCAGATCAACATAAACTTTGGAACCCTCACTGGGCTTAAATAACAGGACCTCAGTCTTTTTCTCATTAAATGTAAAAAGTTGTGCGACATCCATGCTCTCACTTCAGCCATACAATCCAGAAGTTGTTTCAGGGAGTATTGTTTACCTTGTTTCAATGGAACATAAATTTGGCTGTCATCGGCGTAAAAATGAAAAGAAATACAGGGAACCCCCGACCTACGAACGAGTTCGGGACCTAAGAACCGTTCGCAGCTCGATCCGGTCGTAGGTAGGGGGTGAAAATTGCGTCCCGTTCGTAGGTCGTTATTCTGTTCGTAGGTCGCGGAAATACCGCTAACGGTGCGCCGCGCACACATTTAACAGCATGAGACTGACATACTGGCCCATAAACATGCACAGAACTTTATTTACAAACACTTATCTAAACCATTACACCACACATGCATCCATAAACACACACAGTAACTGTACATCAGTAACTTCACATCAGAACTGCAGGAAATCAGCTGGAAATCACATCAGCAAAATGATGTCAACAATCACACATGAACACTTCTCAAAGTGCAGCTTTTAACATCAGAACAGCAGCAGTGCAACCAGTGCGTTGATGAGTGTCCATGTGCATGAGAAAGAAGTCCATGAACTCAGAAAAAGCTAGAAGCAGCAGAAAAATGAAACAAAATTGTCTTACTTTGACTGAAGTGTAGGTAGACAGATGTTTTTCTCATGATCAAACCTGCATCTTGCTCAACAATGAATGTTTGGAGCATTTACTTTTCCACTGTCATGCGCAGTGTCACGCCCATGCCCAACTAACAACAGCCAAGGGGCAATCCCCTCCCCCACCTCGCCGATTGCCGTGTGTGACGCAGTTACGCCGTAGCTCGATTATATACTTGTAATGGGGCTCGTTCGTAGGTCACGTTTTTTCTGCCGTACGTCGATGGTATTCTTCTACTTTGGCTCGTTCGTAGGTCCCGTGGTTTGCAGGTCGGTGGAGTCGTAGGTCGGGGGTTCCCTGTACCATGTTTCCGGAGAATATATCCAAGAGGTATTAAATACAGGGAAAACAGAAGGGGGCCAAGTATAGATCCCTGAGGTACTCCACATGTTGCATGACAACACTGATGCATTAAATGTTTTCAGTTGGTGATGAGTCTAGACTGCAGGTCAGCTCAGCACCTACTCTTCTACTTCAGACCCACGCTGGATGAAAATGGACGTGGTTTGTGGTTATTCAGCATTGAATTGCTGAAGGTCGTTCGACTTCAACAAGTTCATTCCCAGTCAAGGCCTTCTCTGAAAAATACGTAATCTGAATGGAAACACATGTTCTAAAACCTGTACCGGTATTTATTGTTTGTGCCTTTTCAGATGTGTTAGCTGCCCATGCCATATAGGTACTAATGCACCCCTATACCATCAGAAAGGCAGGCTTTTGAACAGGCCTTTCCTCGTCAGTACAGAAGATGTGGCATCTGCAGTTTAAAAACCAAACTCAAATTAACAAGTTTCTTTTGAACAGGCCTTTCCTCGTCAGTACAGAAGATGTGGCATCTGCAGTTTAAAAACCAAACTCAAATTAACAAGTTTGCTTTTTCTGATCACAGAACAGTTTTCCACTTTGCCTCGTTTCACTTTACATGCGCTTTGGCTCAGAGAAGATGGAGGCATTTCTGGACGGTGTTCACACCTTGCATGATAAAACCAGCATTTGTGGATGGCACGGCGAACTGTGTTTACAGATAATAACTGATGGATGTTGTTCAGCTATTTGTAGATAACATTTATTGTAAATAAATGGACCTCCAACTCCTTTATTTGAGCGATTCAGACTCTCTAAAAATATTTCTATACCCAGTCCTTTTATAGAAATGTTGCCAACCAACCGGCATAGTTGTAAAATCTCTTTTTGATATTTCTTATTTGTACCATTTCCTTTTACGGACTTTCGCTGCCTCTGTCCCTGATTTTTAACTGTGTTGCTGCTATAAAATTACTTTATACTTTTCGAAAACAATTTTATTATTTCCTAATTTAAACGTTTGATGTTAGTTTAAACGTATGTTTACTATTTTTCCATTGCAAAGAAAATCTGGGTGTATGAGATTTACAAACCAGTGCATTCTGTTTTATTTACACTTTATACAACGTCCCATCTTTTTCTGAATTGTTGTAAATGATTAGATTTCTTCATGAAAGTAGCAGCTGATACAAATTCATTACACAAATCCTAAGAATTCACAGTTTTATGTTTCCAACTGACCTTGTCCAGATGATTTCCTTACCTGCTCTGAAACTCTGGACTCCATTACTCCTTTTCGGTTTAGATCCACCAAATAAATCCACCAAACCGAGAGCAGATCCGTAGTTAAATGTCTTCAGTCTGACACGTTAATGGTTCTGCTCCTCTCTTGTTGCTGGAGCTTCACTTGTGTGCCTTCAATGTAATTTATTAAAGGATTGGGTAAATTTACTTGCATAATTAAGCCTGTGTAGCTCAGAGATAAGCCACAATATAAAAGTGATGTGATTTTGGGAGGAGCGTTCAGAGACAACTGTGTGAGCAGCAGGATGGAAACCAACGTCACAACTGTGGTGGAAAAATACATCACATAAAACCAAATACAGTTTCTCTTTTATTCTTATTATTTTATTACAATTAATACAATGTCTGAGACAACACTGAATATGAAATAAAAGCTTTGCGTAGAGTGGTGAAGACTGCACAGAAGACTGTTGGAGTCAGCCTCCCCACCATACACCTCCAGATGCAGGAAGAGAGCCACCTGCATCATGAAGGACCCCACTCACCCAGCACACACACTTTTTGCCCCTTCAACGTTGCGGAGCATTAAGTGTAGAACCATTAGACTGAGGAACAGCTTCTACCCTGAAGCTGTTATAGACTCATGAATCCCTAATCAGGATTATCACTGTGGGAAAAAAAAAATCACTGTAATGTCACTTTGATTGGTGATATGTAACGCTGATTATCCATGCTGCTGATCTCATGCTTCTGATCTCATGCTGCTGATCTCATGCTGCTGATCTCATGCTGCTGATCTCATGCTGCTGATCTCATGCTGCTGATCTCATGCTGCTGATTTGTTTCATGCTGTTGTGTTCATTCGCACTCACCTGCTCACACAGACTCATGTTCATGCTGCTGTTGTTCAGCATATTGTTTTGCACTATTAGTATTTACTTATGTCTTAAACCAAATATTAATGACTTTGTCTTCTCTCCATGCCTCCAGTGATTAACCCTTGATGTCCTCCTGTTTCTTGAATCCTCTTCTGTGGACCTTGAGCTCCTCTTTGCATCCTCAGCTGCCTCCATGCCTTTACTTGCCTAATGCCTGCCACTGCTCAGACGTGCACCTCCTTCACCTGGAACCATTTGGATCAGCTCTCCCCACGTCTGACCCTGACCTCCATCGGTTCCAGCCTCCTCCTCGGCTTGTTTCCTGATGTATCACTTGTAAACAAACCCTGTTAACTCATACTGAGTCTTGGCATCTGTTCTCCTCAGCCCTTATATCTGGGTATAGCTGCCAACGTTACACACTCGTGTTTTTCCACTGTGATGATGGACGGGTAAAAAAAGAGCACAGCAATTGTATTCAGGTAACAAGTTCTCAGGGGATGGGGTGTTGCGGACTTGACACGCCATGTGGTGCACGATGACGTAGGCTGTATGTGACATCACTAACCGTTCAAAATTGAACGATCCGCTCTCGTCAAAGCGTCGAGCATCCCATCTCTAATATGAGCAGAAGTGTATTGGGTTAAAGTACAATGCTGTCAGTGTCACTGTATTTCTGTTCTGTTTTTGTTTACTGTGGATTTCCACTGAATCAACAAATCAGCCAGGATGGATCTATTTAAATTGATGAGGTAACCGGGTTTCTAGAAAACAGTGATGGATTTCTGAAATTGATTTCTGTTTAAGGTCACTGTAAGAAGCAAGTTGTTCTGTCAAGATGCAGTTTTGTTCACCCAGGTTGTAGAACGTGTTAGCAAATTTATTAAAACATATCCAACTTTATTTGCATAGAATATCTTCTATAGCTATTCCAACACAAAACACGTAACTGTAAACATGCACATGAAATACAATAGTTAAAATAAAATAAAAAACAAAGCTATACAACAGAAACATTTCTGACATAAACAAGTAAAATATTCAAATTTTTGTGAAGATTCTCAATCATCCTGGTCATGATGAATCCAAAATCAGTTAAAAACAAAACATCTGGACTTTCTTCTGAAGCTGAAGGCGTTTTGCTTCCAATTCGGGAGGTTTTATTACCGGTATGTATTGATAAAGCCTCCCGGATGGGAAGTGAAATATCTTAAACTTCAGAATAAAAGTCCAGTTGTTTGTGTTTGTTTGTTTTTTGTAGTTTTATTTATTTATTTATTTTTACTTTTTTATGTATTCAAACATATGCATTTATTGAAAAAGAATGCAGTTAAAGCATTATTGTGAAAGAAATCCTTTACAGCAGCTGCTGAAGGCCATTTCTGCAGAAGAAAGAAGAGAGCTGACTGAGATGATGTATTTGTGATAACGTGGTAACTGTAGTTTTGAATTTGTAACTTTTACACATGAAGGGTTGAAGGAGAAATCATTGACAATTAAAAAATAATTATGTCACAGATGTTTTAGCAGCTTTTGTACAAACCAGATTTTGAATTTAACGTGTGCTTATAGCTGGAAGTTGTGTGAGTATGATTAGCACAATGTTGTCTCCAACCATTTAAGAATCTTCAAGAAAGCTCCCTCTGGACCAAACTATGATTAGGTATCTGGTTGTTATATTTGTCAGTGTTTTTGAGTCTGCTGAATGTTTCAGTCTGCTGGAAATTAAATAAACTAGACATGCTGATCAGGCAGACTGACCCATATTTATCACCATCAGCATAAACATGTTATTCTTCATATATTGTTTTGTTGGTTGGAAAAATGATAAACGAAATCAATCAGTAAAGTGTAAAAGTTTAATATTAGTTCATGAAGGGTTCATTCGCAATGGTGCATATTTTTATGTTTTTATTTAGACCTCTCAAAATTTTGCTGGCGATATCAAATTCAGTTGATTTTTCTGTGGTTAAAAATTTCCAAGAATAAAATAACAAACTGTGATTGCTTAAAAACTACAAAAAAAAAACAACAAAAAAAAACAGGTTAGCCATATAAAATCTGATGTATGTGAGGTTATTATTTAATAATTTATGCAAAGTTTCATCTACGCTATTCAATGTACCAAAACCAACAATCACAACACACTATTCTCAATAATTGCTTAATTGTTAATGCAAATGTTTTGGTATATTTTTGTATGCACTTTTATGCAGTAGCAAAGGAAAAGTTGTGATTCAAAGAGAAGAATTGATACTACGGTAATAAAGTTTCTTCAATGCTTTTGCAAAGGTACTTTTATTAAATAAAATGTGGAGCATTAAAACTGAATGTAAAACATCATAAATGCACAGGATTTTCCACCGTACAGGTCGCACTAAGTCGCATCAGTACAAATATGTCTAATAAAGTGGAAAAAAACATAAATACGTTGCTTCGCCAGATAAGTCACATCTATACGTGGCACCAGTGACAACCTGGAAATGTGGGCCGGTGTGCCAAAAATCAATTGGCTGCCAAATGGCGGCTGCGGGAGCGTGCACGGGAGGATTTAAAAAGAATTTAACAAGATTAACACTTTAAAACAATTATTTGTTTGCTTAAAATTATAGTAAAGGTGTGTCTGTTAACTTTTGCCTAATAAATGCACTTTGACAGTCAAATCAGCTGCGTTTCAAAAGCCGATAAACAGAAGTAGGAGCGCGCAGAGGGACGACTCGCTGTGCACTTATTCGAAATTTAACAAGATAACCACCAAAAAACAATTATTTGTTTGCTCGATTTTATGGCACAGGTGTGTCTCAGTTGAACTTTTACTTAATAAATGCACTTTAATGGTCAAATTAGCTGCATTTTGTTGGGGTGAAGCAGCGAAATGAAGTTGATTTGGCGGTTGCTCCAGGCGAGCTGGACTAAGGTGGCTAGTATGGCAAGTAAATTGTGTCAATAATAGCCACTTTTACATATCACAACGGCATGCCATACTACTCTGCTGCCATCTAGTGGCTGAAAATGGTAGTGTTCAATATTTTCAATGTCAGAATGAATGAAACGGTCATATCTCAGCCAAGAATCGGTTTATAAATACTGTATGGGGGAAAATCATAAATAAGTTGCCTCGGTGTATGGGGAGCGGTGACTCAGAGGTTAGAAGATGGGCCTGTGATCGGAAAGTCGCAGGTTCAACTCCCGGATAACATCAACATCAAAATGTGGGTGGAAAAGGTGTAACACCCACACCTGCCTCCTCCCTCATTTGCTCCGCTCTGGGCCCCTGAGCAAAGTCAAAATCAAAGTCAACTTTATTGTCAGAACTGCAATATGTACAGGACATACACAGGATTGAAATTGCGTTTCTCTCAGTCCCTCGGTGCAACAGTAACCATTTAAACACTAAAACACTGAAACATTTAATAAACATAAGCATAAAATAGTAAAAGTGTAACACTGTCCTGAGTTTTTGCATAGTAGTATAAAAGTATGAAAATTTACACCAACACTAAAACACTAAACATTTAATGAACATAAGCATAAAATGAAATAATAAAAGTGTAATACTGTCCTGAGTTTTTGCATAGTAGTATAAAAGTATAAAAAGTATATCTATAAAATAAACTGAAGGTTTTAGCATTGACATTTGCAAAGAGTGGCAAAGCAGCATATGAGTTAATGTACACAGTATATGTATGAGGTAGTTGATGTTGGTATAGAGGCAAAGTGGCATATGCAGTAAGGCACATAAGGCACATTGGGCATCCTTAAATAAGGCTAGTCAGAGAATACTGTATATGTATCAGCAGTAGTGTAGATATAAAAGTAGTGTAAATGTAAACAGTAGTAATAAATGTAAACAGTAGTAATAAATGTAAACAGTATTAATAAATGTAAACAGTGAATGTAAACAGTAGTATGACTATAGGCAGTAATGTAATACAAACATTAGTGCAAATATGAGAAGTAGTGCAAACTGAATGAGCACATGACCGAGAGTTTAGTGAATAACCCGTTTGATGACACAGAGTCCAGTGTTAAAATCTTTGTGTTGTGTGGTAATGTGTGAGAAAGTTTTTTGTGTTAAGGCAGTTCAAATGGGAGGGGAGGCAGAGCAGGCAGAGTGTTTAGCATCCTGACTGCCTGATGAACAGAGCTGTCTCTCAGTCTGCTGGTTCGAGCCTGGAGACTCCTCAGTCTCCTCCCTGATGGCAGCAGTCTGAAGCAGCTGTGTAGTGGGTGTGTGGGATCACCTGCCATGCAGAGGGCTTTCCGAGTGAGGCGGTTGCTGTGTAAGTCCTGCAGTGAGGGGAAGGAGGTGCCGACGATCTTCTCAGCTGCTCTCACGATGCGCTGGAGGCTCTTGCGGCAGGATGCAGTACATGCACCAAACCACACAGTGATGCAGCTGGTCAGGACACTTTCTATGGCACCTCTGTAGAAGGTGCTCATGATGGGGGTTGAAGCTCCAGCCCTTTTCAGCTTGCGGAGAAAGTAGAGACGCTGGTGAGCCTTCTTTGCCAGTGCTGCAGTGTTCCTGCTCCAGGACAGGTCCTTTGAGACGTGCACTCCCAGGAACTTGGTGCTGTCTACTCTCTCCACTGCGGTGCTGTTGATGGTCAGAGGGGCATGTTGGGCATCCTTCTTCCTGAAGTCCACAACAATCTCCTTTGTCTTCTCCACGTTGAGAGTGAGATTGTTGTGTCCGCACCACAAGGCCAGGCGGCTCACCTCGTTCCTGTAGTCCGTCTCATCGTTGTTGCTGATGAGACCCACCACTGTTGTGTCGTCCGCAAACTTGATGAAGTGGTTGGAGCTGTACGATGGTGTGCAGTCGTGTGTTAGCAGGGTGAATAGAAGGGGGCTCAGCACACATCCTTGTGGGGCCCCTGTGTTCAATGTGATGGTGCTAGATGTGTTACTCCCGACCCGCACTGTCTGTGGTCTCCCGGTCAGGAAGTCTAGCAGCCAGTTACACATTGAGGTGTTCAGCCCCAGACTGTCCAGTTTAAGGATGAGCTGTTGGGGGATGATGGTGTTGAATGCCGAGCTGAAGTCGATGAACAGCATTCTAACATAGGAGTCCTTCGTGTCCAGATGTGTGAGAGCTGTGTGAAGGGCAGAGGAGATGGCATCGTCGGTTGAGCGATTAGGTCGGTATGCAAATTGGAAGGGATCCAGGGAGGCAGGGAGGACAGATGTGATGCTTTTCATGACTAGCCGTTCAAAGCACTTCATCAGGATGGGGGTGAGTGCTACTGGGCGATAGTCATTGAGGCATGCGGGCGTTGCCTTCTTTGGGACAGGGATGATGGTGGTGGCTTTGAAACAGGTGGGGACGATGGCCTGGCTCAGTGAGATGTTAAAGATGTCCGTGAAGACCGCTGCGAGTTCCCCTGCACAGTCCTTCAGCACACGACCAGGTATGTTGTCAGGACCAGAGGCCTTCCGGGCGTTAATCTTGATGAATGATCGCCTTACGCTGTCTGAGGACAGCGCCAGCACCTGGCCATCAGGAGAGGGGGGGAGTTTATGTGCAGGTGTGCTGTTACTTGCCTCAAACCGAGCAAAGAACTCATTCAGTTCATTCAGCGTAGAGGTTGAGCTGTCACAGGTCTGGGGGGATGGTTTGTAGTTTGTGATGGTCTGTATTCCCTGCCACAGACTGTGTGTATCCTTGCTGTCCTTGAAACTGTCATGGTACGGTGTGGTATGAGGGATGAGTCCCGTGGTACAGACATGCAGACTTACTGAGACGCGAGTAAAAATCAAAACACTTTATTAAGACGAAATCAAACACTGACGTGGCAGTACAAAATGATAACAGACGCTCTAACTGTGGCTGAGTACTAACACTGAAACATGTCAGCGAGATGTACTCACAGACCAGGAGCTGGGGAACGACACACCAGGGTAACAGGGACAATGACCCGACAATGAGACACACAAGAACGCAGACTAATATACATGGCTTAATTAATGATAAACACAAACACCTGTGACGCTGAGCTGACAGACCAACAGAGGAACAGACAGGATGTAAGGAGGGGACGGAGCCAATCCTTACAGTACCCCCCCTCAAAGACGCCCCCCGGCGTCCCAAAAGAACACCCCCCAAAAAATAGGACGGGCAGAGGGAGGAACCGCAAGGACGGCGGGCACGAGAAAACAAGGACAGGGGACAAAACACAAGGACAACAAACCAAAAACCGACAGGAACAGGGCCTGGGACAAAAGCTAAACACAAAAACAAAACTAGAACACTAACGAGCGCCCAAACAACGAGGCCAAGACGTCGACCTCGGGCAAGGACCCCTCAGGTGGACGACCGGGAGACTGTCCATTGCGTAGGACCCCATCTGGTGGACGACCATGAGGCAGTCCATCCCGCAGAGACACCTCAGGTGGGCTACCCGGGGGCCGTCCCTCGAGCAGGAGCTTCCGTCGATGACGAGGCCTCAGGACAGACGAAGACGAGGGTGGGACCCTCCAGGGCCCACCCAGAACAGGAGCCCCCTCATGCGGCGCAGCGGCGCCAAGCGTAGAGACGTCTCCAGGCGTTGAGACATCAGACGTAGAGACGTCTCCAACCGGCGGTGAGACGACGAGCGTTGAGACCTCGAGCGTTGAGACCTCGAGCGTTGAGACCTCGAGCGTGGAGACCTCGAGCGTGGAGACCTCGAGCGTGGAGACCTCGAGCGTGGAGACCTCCAGGACCCACCCGGAGCAAGAAATGTGAGGGGCTCTCTCCTGAGACCCCTCTGGACAGCAGTAGACGTGGGAGGTGTCCTCCAGGGCCCACCCAGAACAGGTAACGTGAGAGGCTCTCTCCTGAGACCCCTCTGGACAGCAGTAGATGTGGAAGGCGTCCTCCAGGACCCTCCCGGTACGGGCAACGTGAAGGGCTCCCTCCGGGGGCCCCTCCGAACAAGAAACGTGAGGGGGTCCCTCCAGGGACCCCTCGAGACTGGATACGTGAGGGGGTCCCTCCAGGGACCCCTCGAGACTGGATATGGAAGGGGGTCCCTCCAAGGACCCCTCGAGACTGGATAAGTGATCCTCCATCGATGTGGAGGCGTCATCGGTGAGAGGACCCTCCATCGACGTTGAGGCGTCAACGGTGAGAGGACCCTTCATCGACGTGGAGGCGTCAACGGTGAGAGGACCCTCCATCGATGTGGAGGCGTCAACGGTGAGAGGACCCTCCATCGACGTTGAGGCGTCAACGGTGAGAGGACCTTTCATCGACGTTGAGGCGTCAGCGGCGAGTGGACCCTTCATCGACGTGGAGGCGTCCTTCGCGCCGGGACCCTCTGTAGAGGCGGAAGCGTCCGTCGAGCCGGGACCCTCTGTAGAGGCGGAGGCGTCCGTCGCGCCGGGACCCTCTGTAGAGGCGGAGGCGTCCGTCGCGCCGGGACCCTCTGTAGAGGCGGAGGCGTCCGTCGCGCCGGGACCCTCTGTAGAGGCGGAGGCGTCCGTCGCGCCGGGGCCCTCTGCAGAAGCGGTGGAAGCAGGACCTGTAGGCGCTGATGGTGCAGCACCCTCTGGTGGTGCAGAGCATGATGTGTCAGTGCCCTCCATCTTAGCTTTAGCCTCATCCTGCAGTGTTCTAGCCAAAGACAAAATCTGGAGGAAACCTGAGTCAATCACAGAACAAGGACTGTTAATAATGTCATCAATAATAGAGTATGTCTTGTATTTATAATGGAGGTCCGGGTTATTGATAGCAGCATTAATTAGTCTTTTTATCTGCTGGAAAATGTGATTGGCCTCCTCAGATCTCTGTCCCACAGCGACTGAACAAAATTGAAATGAACAAAATTGCCAGAAAAATTAAAATTATAAATACATCAAAAATTGCTCTAGACAAATTAAGTGATGATTTAACTAATCAAAATTGGGATAATGTTTACGTGGAAGATGTAAATAAATCATACGATAACTTTATGAACATTCTGGAGACACTGTATTGTAAAAATTGTGTGCTAAATAATCATACTGAAAAGAAATCTATGGATCAAAAATGGATGACTAAGGGTTTGAGAAATGCATGTAGAAAGAAAAATGATTTGTATAAAAAATTCTTGAAATGTAAAACAAAAGAAGCTGAAGACAGATACAAGAAGTACAAAAACAAACTTGTGGGAATAATAAGGAAACATAAGAAAGATTATTATAGTGACTTATTGTATAAATGTAATGGTGATATGAGAGCAACATGGAAGGTTGTGAATAGCGTCGTAAAAAAACAAGTTGTACGAACAAGTAGTTCACAAAATTTTATCATAAATGATAAGGAAACTAATGACAAAAACGAAATTGTTAATGGCTTCAATAAATACTTTGTGGATGTTGGAACAGACCTGGCTGCAAAAATACCGAAAATTGATAAAAGTGTGAACTACTTAATTGAGGGTAATGTAAACAGTATGTTCTTAAAGAAAACTGATTCTGGAGAAATTATGAATATTGTAAATAAGTTTGCTGACAAGAAATCCAAGGACTGGCTGGATATGGACATGACATTTGTGAAAAAAATAATGAGCTATGTAATTGTACCTTTCACATATATATGTAATTTGTCTTTTTCGTCCGGAGTATTTCCAGATCGCCTGAAGGTGGCTAAGGTGTTACCTCTTTTTAAAAGTGGTGCCAAATTTGAGTTCAACAATTACAGACCAATTTCATTATTGCCACAATTCTCAAAGATATTGGAGAAACTGTTTGTTATCAGGATGGATCAATTTGTTGAAAATTTTAATATTCTTACAGATAATCAATATGGATTCAGAACAGGTCATTCAACATCCATGGCTCTGATGGAGTTAATGGAGTTAATAACTACAACAGTGGATCATAAACAATGTTGTGTGAGTGTTTTTGTTGATTTAAAAAAGGCGTTTGATACAGTTGATCATGATATACTCCTTGACAAGTTACATGGATATGGTATTAGAGGATTGGCATTGAAATGGGTCTGTAGTTATTTGAGTGATAGGAAACAGTTTGTGCAGATGGATGAGGTGAAATCCGAGCTCAGCACTGTTACATGTGGAGTTCCTCAGGGATCGATACTAGGACCAAAATTATTTCTATTATATATAAATGATCTCGTAAAGGTCTCAGGACTCCTGAAGTGCATTCTTTTTGCTGATGACACCACTTTTCTTTGTAGTGGTGACAATATCGAACAAACATTGAAATTGATGATGACAGAACTTGATAAAATTCAGACTTGGTTTAAAATTAATAAATTAACGTTGAATTTGAGTAAAACTAGTTATATGATATTTAGTAATAAAAAAAATCGATTGATGTACCTTTTTTAATTGATGGATCTGTAATTCAGAGAGTTCATGAGGTGAGGTTCTTGGGTGTCACCGTTGATGATGGGTTGTCCTGGAAGCAACATATAAGTTCAGTTAAAACTAAATTATCTAAGTCTATTGCGATATTTTACAGAGTTAAAGATTTATTAAATGATAAGGCACTTTATCTGTTATATAATACATTATTTGTGCCACACTTAATTTATGGTGTTAATGTCTGGGGTACAGCGTGTAAATCAATTACAATGCCTATTTTTATATTACAGAAGAGAGTTATTAGAATTATCACCAGAAAGAATTTCCATCATCCATCAAGCATTTTATTTTATCAAATGAAACTGCTGAAGTTTTATGATTTAGTTGATTTTAATATTTTGTTGGTCTTGTATAAAGCACAGAATAATGCACTTCCTTCGAATCTTCAAAAATATTTTGTTAAAAGAACGAGTTGTTATAATCTTAAGGGGATGAATCTTTTTGTTAAGCCATATTTTAGGACTAGTTCACGGGGTAGATCTACCATGATTCGAGGAATCGGACTATGGAATGAATTGGAATCAGACATTAAAGTGATTGAATCAATGGCTGCGTTCAAAAGACTGTTTAAGCTTAATCGATTAAAATTATACATTTAAACATGTTGGAAATTATATGTTACATGTGATGAAGAAGGTATAAAATATATACAATATATATTATACAATTAAAAAAAATGTAAATTTAGTTGTTCCTTTTCTTGAAAATCTAATGAGTTGTTTGTTTAATGAGTTTCATGAAGGTTGAAACCAAGTAATGGAAATCAAATGAGTTGGTTATATGAATTGTTTATTGGAGTATAAGGGGCAGAAAAAATAAGATTTTTTCTTCTTCTGCCACCTTTCATTTTATAAATGTTTGTTTTTTATTTTTATGTATGTATTATTGTTGTGTTTTTATAAAATGAATAAATAAATAAATAAATCAAATCAAATCAAATCAAACCCCTGTGGTCGAGGTGGGATCTGTCCACCCTTCAGTGTGTCCTGCAGGCTCTTCCTGTGTGAGTCCTGCAGGAGTAGCGACCCCTGTGGTCGAAGTGCGAACAGGCTGCTCCCTTTGTGGAGTTCATTTAGTGCCTCACCTCTAACTTTGCAGCTGGAGCTTGGAGGAATATATACAGCAACAATCATGACAGCTGTAAATTCCCTCTGTAAATAGAACGGTCTGCATTTAATAGTCATAAACTCCACTAAAGGTGAGCAGTGTTTGTGGACCACAGCAGCATCACGACACCATGCGTTGTTGATGTAAACACAGAGCCCCCCTCCGCGTGTCTTACCTCCCTCGATGAGAGCTCGGTCCGCCCTGTAGCATGTTAGCCTCTCGAGCTGGATAGCATGATCCAGAACGTTGTTGTTAAGCCACGTTGCTGTGAACACAAACACACAACAGTCTCTCACAGTCTTTTGTGTCGTTCGTAGCAGGCGTATATAATCCAATTTGTTGTCCAATGAGCGCACGTTAGCCAAAAACATGGATGGGATCGCCGGCTTGTGTGGGTTAGCTGCTAGCCTAGCTCCGATACCTCAGTGCTTAAGGCCGAGATACACTCGAGCGTCCTCACGGTACGCCTATACGCAGCGTACGTACGCTGTGGCAAAAGCGTAGCCCCGCGTAGCCCCTCAGGGCATGTACGCGCAAAAGTATTTTTTTACTACGCATACGCGATCCGCGTGCGCGATACGCGGTGTCTGACCATAAACTTCCCGGCGCCGGACTGTTTTGTATGTTACACAAATGAAATAAATTCCCCTTCTTTATCGCTGATCGGGCCTTTTCTTTTGTTTTTTTGCCTAAAGTCAAGTAACCGCTTCTTCCTCCGTTCACTCGATGATTGAAATGAATGAATTCAGGTCCTACCTGGGTGCGCGATGTTTTAATATTCCCTGGTGGGCTGTGTGCTGCAGGAAAAGCGCTCCCTGTTATTATTTTTATTTCTGAGAGAACTTTTTATAACATATATAGTAGAAACACCGCATCAGAACACCGCAGAAGTCCAGCGAGCTGCTCATGTTAAAGGTTTCACTTTCAGCTGACTAGGTTTCACTTTCAGCTGACTGAGCGCTGTCAATCAATTCAGTAGGCGTGTCAGCAAGTGACCAATCAGCGAGCTCAGTTGAGTCCCTTCCGTGTGCTGCTGCTCATATTACAACAAGGAGAACGAGAGCGTTTGAAAGCTGATAGTTTCTTGAAGTATAGCAGCAAAAACATATGCACAAAATATGCGCGTATACGCGCGTATACGGAGGACGCTTCAGTGTATCTCGGGCTTTACCCCGCTTCTGCTTCCTGTCACGCCGCTTGTGGCGCTTCCACTGCGGGCGCGATGAGGGGAGGCTCGGTGCTGGCTTCCAGAGCAGGCCGCAGGCACGTAGCTGCTCCTCGAGCTCGCTGCTTATTTCCAAATGAGCGGTTTTTCCGACATCAAGCAGGAACTCACGACTGTACTTGCGTTCTTGAACACGTAGACACAGCCGGCACATTGCGGCATGCAGGACAAAACAGACGAAACAGACGAAAGCACTGTGTTGTCGGGAGAGAGAGAAGCCGCTGCGGGTGCTCGCGCCACCATCTTGGAGTTATAGCAACTCAGGGGAATTAAGTTGAATCAGGGGAATTAAGTTGCAAGGCCCTTAACTCCCACCATCTACTCCCTAAACAGGTCTCTCTTGAAAATGATTTCTGACTGAGAATGACTGAGCGAGACTAGCTGGATAAATAAAGGGTAAAAGAAGAAAATAATAAAGTCGCAGGGCATGTAAATTATGCAAAAAACTGTAACTCATAGGCCGAAAAATATGGTACTTACTCTTCCACTTCCAAGCGGTTAAAAGAGATATTTGCATCATTAAAGTTATGTTTATCCAACTCTATTCTATAAAGTCCAAGTTTCTTAAAATCAAAGAACAGAAAAACAGAGTTATGCAGTTCTTGTAAAGTTGCCAGGCTTTGTTTGCAACAAAGGGATTTTTGAATTACACAATTGTTAAATTTTATTAAAGTTATTTTATTTTTGAATACAAAATGTACAAAACACAATAAAAAGACAACAAGAAAACAAAATAATAAAAAATTTCCAAACTAAGATGTAAACCATTTGGTATAACGTGAATCATCTTTAAAAAGCATTTTATTATCCGCAACAAGTTCCTTTGACATCACAGACCTCTTTGAAAGTGACGCCTGGGACTCCCTTGCAAGTATACGAGAGTATCAAATGTGAAAAACTTTCTATTTTCCACATGAATCCTTTCATAATTGCTACGGTATGAGCCAATCAAAATGTTCAGAGTCTGCTAAGCCTTTCCTCTCCCTCCTACACTGCAGTACACAGTGTAAAGTCACGTGTCAATCAGCTGCTTTAATTGCACTGTAGTGTACTGTAAGTTACACAATCCAAGCTCTAGCCCGGCCCATTCCCCCCCGTCCCTGAAATGTTCTAGTGACAAGTCATGTTTAATCAATACTGAAAAGAATCCAGAATAACAGCTGGACTGTGGGCAATCTTTGGAGAGATGATATACAAGTAGAAGATGTTGTTCTGATTTGTTGCATGGTCAGTGGAAAGCTCTCACAGGATGTTCAACTGGGCCGAGGAGTGGCACATGTCTTTTGCAGGATGTGGGTTTAGAAGCATCTATTACGTTGGAGCTCTGAGTTGTATCCTGGAGCGGGTCCCACGGCTGGTCCAAGGTGCTTCTACATTTGGTGGAGCTTCTTCTGGGTGTCTCGTGGCAGCAGCTATGGCTGTAGGGATTCCCATTGGTGAGCCATCTTATTATATAGTGCATATTAATGTTGCACATTTCCCCCCCAGTACACATTTTAGTCAAATTAAATCTAATACTTTACAGTCTCTGCTCTGGATTTAAAACAAACTGATCCTTACCTGTGTAAATAAACATTAATCCTGCTTCTTGCTGGACCTTAGTTCACAAAGTTCATTCACTAAGGTCATGGATACTATCTGTTGCTCTGATTCCTACTTTCCGTAGACGTCAAACATTACAAGTTCACTGACACACTATGTTCATGTCACAGTGAGAGCAAACTCCATAGTTCACGTCATACTCAAAGACAACAAATACAAATGAGAGCAAAACATCTGTCAACACTGTATCGTCACATCACAACTAAAGAAAAAATTACCAAGTTTCATGGTTTTGTTATAATACAGTTAGGAGAAATTATCATGCACTTATGTGTTATTTCCCCCTCAGAAAAGCTCTGTTTTATGATTTTGGTCACGGCTAAAGAAGCTAGGAAACACACCCTGGGAGTTTTCCACCCCACCTTCAGTCTGCTGAGGGTGGTGCAGCGCTCCCTGCTGGAGATGCTCCCTGAAGATGCCCACCTTCGAGCCACAGGAAGGCTTTGTGTGTCCCTCACCCAACTCTCTGACGGAAAAAACGTTTTGGTGTCAGAGTTTGCTTCCAGAGAGGAGCTCATTCAGGTCAAACAGGCATGCTGACCTCACCTCAGATGAGAATTCAACAAAGCATCCAATGCTCCGATCAATGACACTGGCGTTTGTTTTGCAGGTTCTCGTTTGCAGCTGCTTTTTCCCAGTCTACTGTGGGTTCATCCCACCTTCATACCGTGGAATGGTATCATAAAACCAAACTCTAGAATTTTATCATTGCTGAACCTAAATTAATTTGTTTATTCTGGTTTCCTCTCAGCGTTACATGGACGGAGCCCTGAGCAACAACATGCCTCTGTTCGAGCACAGGAACACCATCACTTTGGCCCCGTTCTCAGGCGAGAGCGACATCTGCCCCACAGAGGGAACGTTCAACTTTTTTGACACCCACTATGGCAACGTAAGCATTCAGGCCAACACTGGAAACGTCCATCGTGTCTGTACAGCTTTCCTACCTCCCAGACTGGAGGTGAGTCCCTGTCCAGAGGTCTTGGGTTAAAACTTGGTAGAGTTTAATGATTATTTTTAGAAATACTTGCTGTTAAGTATGTTTTACTGATAGACTTTGTGAGACTTTCTTTCGTTGGGAGGTGAAAAGAATACTTCTCTGAACTTCTCAATCCCAGTGGCACCTCTTCCATGGAAGAAGCGGAGTTGGGGGACTTTGGGGTTGGTCTGTCCATAACGTGGCTGAGGTTGTTGAGGTAGTTAAAAAGCTCCACAGCAGTCAGGCTTCGGGGAGTGGGGGGTGGTGGTGGGGGGGTTAGATTTACCCTGATTTCTGAAAGGCTCCGAATGTTGTGGTCTGTCTTGGTTGACACGCCTTTGCAACATCGCCTGGACGTCTGGGGTAGTGTCACTAGATTGGCAGGCTAGGGTGATGGTTCCCCTCTTCAAAAAGGGGCACCGGAGGGTGTGCTCCAATTACAGGGGCATTACTCTCCTTAACTTCACTGGTAAGGTCTATTCAGGGTACTGAGAGAAGTGAGTCCGATCGTTGGTCGAACCTCAGATCCAAGAGGAACAATGCAGGTTCCATCCTGGCCATGGAACACTGTACAAACTCTTTACCTTCACTAGGATCCTCGAGTGTTCATGGGAGTTTACCCATCCAGTCCACATGGGTTTTGTGGACTTGGAGAAGGCATTTGACCGTGTTCCTCGGGGTACACTGTGAGAGGTGCTCTGTGAGTATGGGATTGGTGCCCCGTTGTTATGGGCTGTTCGATCCCTATACAATTGATGCGAGAGTTTGGTTTGCATTGCCGGCAGTAAGTCAGACACCTTCAGGATTGGAGTTGGATTCCGGCAGGGCTGCCCGTTCTCACCTATGTAAGGGTACAGGGGACGGTTAGAATTACTGACCCGTCCTGTCCACCAGATGTAAAATGAGCAGGTTTTATCCTGACACAAAATATCATCAATTATTCACGGGTTCTCTCTTTTTCGGATTAATCAATAAATCTTGTGACCAGATGAATGGATATGAGTAACAATGAGACGTAATTATATTTGACCCCCCAGATATGGAATCATTTAATTAACAGAATCATAAATTACATCATAACATGTACAACGGATTGATTGATCAGACTTACAATTTCCTATAAGTTACTTCAGCACAGATGAGATCACACGTCCATAACTTGATTAAATTATGAGATCTTGAAATAATTTATATCTGAAGGTTTTTAGCTTAGTTGTTACTGGCAAGGAGAATAGGAGGAAAAGAGAGGGGTTTAAAGTGTCACTGAACGGCCTCTGGATCTTTAACTCCTCCCCAAGTCCAGATTCAAAAATCTTCAACAAAATGGGCGTTCCGACTGTAGAGGCATAGCCTAAAGGAGGGGAGGAGGTGGGGGATTTCCTGCATTCACGCCTCCTCCAGCAACAACCTACAACAAACTAGAACTGTAGCCAACAACATAAACCAAGCAACAACAAAGAATAAACATGTACTGTAGATGTATTTATCTATTCCACCTGACCTATCCAAAACAAAAGGCTTTAAAAAAAAAAAAAGTACTCTGTGACTGGGAATCGAACTCGGGTCTCCCGTATTCAAACCCAGTGTCTATACCATTGAGCCAACTCAGCTTTCATGCACTGCACCTCTAACGCACCATATTAAAACATATACAACCAGACAGTTTCGAAGAAGTGAAAAACATTCCTAAAATAAATAAGTTACAATACACAAATAACTAGTGCCATTCCGAAAACTATAATATGCTTTGTTGCAGAGCTTTTCAGGAGTGAAATGTAGCACTCCATATAAGGTATGCACTGGAGGGAGGACCGTGTCATCTCCGCAGGGGATTGGCTCTGCTTGAACCACGTCCGTGACGAAAGCTTGCGAAAATACGTCACTGTGCGAATCGTAGACAAATAAGGAAATTAGGGTGCAATAACCTCTGTTCAACCCATAGGACTACCTAAACACGTTTTTAGACCAAATATTGCCGATTTAAACTAATACGAACAATTTCATGAAAATTAACACAGACATAGTGCTATGAAACCTTTTAAACACATTATAGGGAGTTTCTCAGCTAAAAAAAGTTAAATTAGGGTTTAGTTTCACTTTAAAGGAAGTTATCTTGAGTGGGTTTCACCAGAAAAATGGCAGCTCGTCAGCGACATCAGCCGGACACCGGTCCACTAACAGAACATCGACGTTTTACCTTGTGAAGACTTATCGGTCCAAGCTCCGGTAAAGTGGGGCCAGCATTAAACATGCACAGATCGTCCATCCAGCTACGTTTAAAAAAGGTCTCCCTGCATGTTCCCAGCAGCGCCCCAGTCATCCGCCTCAACCTGACCGAGTAGCGGCTCTTGTTCCGTATGGTTTCAAGATAAAATATTCCAGAAAGGAAAATTCATTAAGTTTGGAGCTTAACGCTCGAGTTCGGATTGTAACAGTGGCAGGCTGTCAACCCTTTGCTGAGGAACGCGGTCCTTGGCATTTTACCAAGCGTCCAACAGCTTAAAGAGAAAGTTTCACATCCCAACTTCCTCGTAGAACTGACGTTCCAGGAAGTTTAGAACTTTTAAAGAGAGCTTAACGTCAGAGTACTCTGTCCTTCCTGATTGGTTGGTTCAGTCTGGGAATGGGAGGAGAGATAAGTCAACGTCAAGTGAAAGTCAGGAAGAAATTGTTTAGACGAGGGAGAACAGATTGTTTTAGGAAAAGAGCAGAAACAGACGCCAGCTTCTGATTTAAACGGATTAAACTGTCTCACACTTTCTAAACAAATACTAAAAGTTCAATTTGACATGTCCCTCGACTTAGACGGAGTTTGATTAATATGTCCACACATTAAAGAATACACCATTTGAACATTAACAATGACTTAATTATCTCCCACGGCCTTCACATATCTGCTGTGGAGATCCTGGACACCTGTATTTCGGACCACTTTCCCATATTATTTGAATTTTCCACCCCTCTTGCACCGAAAGCTGTTCTCCCAGCACATCTCTGCCGCTCCATCACCCCATCCTCCCAAAGTCAGTTCACTGATGCCTTTAAGAGCACTGACTTATGCTCTGCTGTCAGCCTGGACCCTTCTCTACATCCTGAGGACTTCATCACCTCCTTCCATCACACCTGCACAACGATCTTGGACTCCATCGCTCCTCTCAAACAGGCATCTTCAAAAAACAGACCATCACCATGGCTCAACGAAACGACGCGGGCTCTTCGACAACGTTGCAGGAAAGCAGAGCGAAAATGGAAGCGGGACCGGCTTCATGTATCTCAGGGAATACTGAGAGACTGTCTCTGTGATTATCAACATGCTGTCAAGCAGGCCAAATCACAGTACCTCTCCAATTTAATCTCCACCAGCTGCAACCGGCCGAGGACGCTATTCAACACACTCCAGTCTGTTATCAATCCATCTGTCAATGTTCTGAAAACTGCCACTCAGTCTACCTGTGACGACTTTCAGAGCTATTTTGTCAACAAAATAGACTCTATCAGGCAGAACATTGTCAGCCCATCAAACACTGTCCAATCATGTGCGTCTGCAATAACCACAGCTGTTTTTGACCAATTTGACCTGGTTTCACTGCCTCACCTCACCAAGGTGGTTCAGCAGATGAAACCAACAAACTGTTCTCTGGACATCATTCCCTCTAAAATGTTCAAACAGTCCTTTGATGTAATTGGTCCTTGTGTTTTGTCATTTATTAACAGCTGTCTAATTTCAGGTTATGTGCCATCTGCTTTCAAACACGCTGTGGTCAGGCCTCTTCTCAAAAAACCAGGCCTAGATCCTACAGCTCTCTCTAATTTCAGACCAGTTTCCCATCTGTCATTTCTATCAAAGGTCCTGGAAAAGATTGTTTTTATTCAACTTCAATCTTTTCTTGAGCACAACAACCTGTTTGAAAAATTTCAGTCAGGTTTTCGAGCTCGTCACAGTACTGAATCTGCACTGCTCAAAGTGCAGAATGACATTCTTCTGTCCCTGGATGCAAAAAACCCTGTTCTGCTGGTGATGTTAGACCTCTCAGCAGCTTTTGACACCGTTGACCATCAGGTACTAATCAACCGCTTGTCTCAGCTGGTTGGCCTCCAGGGAGCTGTGCTTGAGTGGTTCAAATCTTACCTGACTGGGAGAACCTTTTCTGTCATGATAGGCGATCTGTCCTCCTCTTCATCAACCCCTCTGACCTCTGGCGTACCACAGGGATCCATTCTGGGGCCAGTCCTCTTTTCTCTTTACATGCTGCCATTAGGATCAATCATTGCACGTCATAATCTGTCTTTTCACATGTATGCAGACGATTTACAAATCTATCACTCCCAACCCCTCACTCAGTTCAAACACTCTTGTCAACTGCTTAAAGTGCGACTAAACCCCTGTGGATCGGTAACTCCTCCTTCCAAAATCTCCCTGAAAATGGGCGTGTCGAGAGACAAGGAGGGGTGGAGGTAGAGTTGTGCTTTTGTTCACGCCTCCACCTGCAACAACCTAAAACAAATTAAACCTCTAGCCAACAACATACACCAAGCAACAACAAAGAATAAACATGTAGATGTATTTATCTATTCCACCCATTCCATCCAAAACCAAAGGCCTAAAAAAATGAAAATGAAAAGAAAAATAAAACCGCTTGTCAGGAGTGAAATGCAGCACTTCCATATAAGGTATGCACTTCTCATCTCTGCAGGGGATTGGCTCTGCTTGAACCACCTTTGTGACATCAGAGTGTACAAGACACATCAGAGTGAACAGTCCTGACCAATATGAAAATTAAGGTGCAATAACCTCTGTTCAACCCAAAGGACTACCGTAAACACAGTTTTAGACCAAATATTGCCAAATATTGCCAATTTACACAGATATGCACAATTATGTGAAAATAAACACAGCCATAGTGCTAGATAATATTTTAAACACATTCTAGGGAGTTTATCAGCTAAAAAAAGTTAATTTTGGGTTTAGTCGCACTTTAAATGACATTAAGTACTGGCTGTCTCAAAACTTCCTCCACCTAAACACAGATAAAACTGAATGCATTTTATTTGGTGCACCCGATGACACCAGCAACATCCTTCCCAGTCCCAGTGTTGGTTTTCCCCTCCCCCACTTCAACCCGGTGGTCAGAAATCTTGGAGTGCAGCTTGACTCCAACTTAAAGCTTGATAAACAGATCAGTTCTGTTGTCAAGACCAGCTTTTTCCAGCTCCGTCTGCTCTCTAAAGTCAAGTCATTTCTCAGCCGTGGTGATCTGGAGAAGGCCATCCATGCCTTTGTGACCTCCAGACTTGATTATTGTAATGCTTTGTATGTTGGTATTAATCAATCCTCCATCTCCCGTTTACAGCTTGTACAGAACTCTGCCGCGCGCTTTTTGACCAACACACGAAAATATGAACACATCACTCCTGTCCTGTCCTCTCTACACTGGCTCCCGGTTCAGTTCAGGATACAGTTCAAGCTGCTGCTGTTTGTTTTCAAAGCTCTGAATGGACTTGCACCTCTCTACATCTCAGAACTTTTGAAAGCCCATCAGCCCGGCAGAGCTTTACGATCTGCCAGTCAACACCTGCTGGAGGTGCCTCGCTCAAGGTACAAACAATGGGGAGACCGGTCATTTTCTGTTGCCGGCCCAAAAGCCTGGAACAGCCTCCCCCTTGAGCTGCGTGCCACCTCTGATCTGACTCTGTTCAAAACCAGACTGAAGACCCACTTGTTCAAAAAAGCTTTCAGTGTGTAACTTTTATTACTTTTGGTATTTTAGTATGTAGCATTTTTTATTTCCATTGCCTTCTTTTATTACTGTTGTTTTTTATTCTATTTTCACTGATTTATTGTTCCAGTTTATTCATCTTTTTATCCTGTTAAGCACCTTGGTCAATGCAAGGCATTGTAGGAAGGTGCTATACAAATAAAGTTTATTATTATTATTATTATTATTATTATTATTATTATTATTATTATTATTATTATTATTATTATTTATGACCATTCAACATATTGAAGAATAACACTGCTCATGCAAATAACAAATGATCATAAAATAACAGAAGGTTATTCTGTTGATATATTTGAATTAGAACAAAATTAAAAAGGTCTCTTGGTGATTTGATTTGGGTCTTTGATTCAAATTAATGGAATAAAACAGTGTTAATGTCCTTCACTGCAGGTTTTCAGAGAAAAGGTGTTTCACTGAGAGATTCAGTGAAAAGGTGTATCACAGGGACAGTTCAGAGACCAGAGGGGTCCACTACACCTATTATGTTCATAACGTTTATGTTCATAACTTCTTGGTGCAGCCAGGGGGCGGAGGGAGTCCTGTTCGGTTGTCACAGGATTCCATCTCTGCTCTTTGCAGATGATGTGGTCCTGTTGGCGTTATCATGCTGTGATCTTCAGCTCTCACTGAAGCGGTTCACAGCCGAGTGTGAAGCGGCTTGGATTAGAATCAGCACCTCCAGATCGGAGGTCGTGGTCCTCAACCAGAAAAGGGTGGATTGTTCTCGTCAGGTCGAGGGTGAGGTTCTGCCTCAAGTGGAGGAGTTCAAGTATCTTGGGGTTTTGTTCACGAGCGAGGGAAAAATGGAGCGTGAAATTGGTACACGGATTGGTGCAGCTTCTGCAGGTTTGTGGACTCTGTACCGGTCCGTTGTGGTGAAGAGGGAGCTGAGTTGTGAGGCAAAGCACTTTGTTTACAGCTCAGTCTACGTTCCTACACTCACCTATGGTCACGAGTTCTGGGTAGTGACCGACACTACAGGTCCCACTTGTAAATGAGTCCTCGTGGCTCAGTGAGATCAGCTTGAATAAATAAAGGTTGAATGAATGTGAGAATGAGATCGTGGATACAGGCAGTTTAAATGAGTTTCCTCTGCAGGGTAGCTGGACTCTCTCTTAGAGATAGGGTGAGAAGTTCAGTTATCAGGAGAGACTCAGAGTAGAACCACTGCTCTTCCACATCAAGAGGAGCCAGTTGAGGTGGTTTGGGCATCTAGTAAGGATGCCCCCTGGGCGCCACCCTAGGGAGGTGCTTCGGGCATGTCCGACTGGAAGGAGACCCCCTGGGAAGACCCAGGACACGCTGGAGAGACTGTCTCTCGGTTGACCTGCAACGCCTTTTAGGGTCCGCCCAGAAGAGCTGGAAGAGGTGTGGAAAGAGATGTCTGGGCCTCCCTGCGATCCGACTTTGGTACAAGCAGAAGATAATGGATGGATGGATGGATGGATGGACAGCTTTCTGAGATGTCCTCAGTAGTAGTTTTAAAAAAATGTCAAGTATCTATTCAGAGTTCAATGCCATTGGGTGTCTATGAGTGCACACCTATTTTCCAAGCTCCCCGGGCGCTGACAACGGCTGCTCACTGCACCACCTGGTGGTGGTTGGGTTAAATGCAGAGACCAATTTCATCTGTCAAGTATGGGAAACATACACAGATGACAAGAATGTGAAATTTATTTATTTATTTATTAATGGTAATGTTGCTATTAAAGAGATACGGCCCAGTCCAGGTTTGATGAGTTTTGAAAAGATGGTTTTGTTCTTGTGGTTTTGAAGTCAAACAGATTTTACCACTTGGATCTGTCTCATCCCTGAGATGTTCTATTTGACATTTATTTTGTGATAAATTGTTAAAAATCAACACCCTGGATTATTTTATTTTATTTTTTTGTCTTTCTATTCTAATCTTGTTTTGGACAGACACTGGCTGAAATCTGCCACAACGGTTACATGGATGCTCTTCACTTCCTGAAAGAAAGAGGTGAGCATTCTCATCTCTGTCTTTCTCATTGCAAAGTCTTCTTACTATTAATCCATTAAATAATTTACTTTACCCTCTGCAGTATCAGCATAAACATGTCATCAGTCGAGTATTTATGAATTTAGATCTGCTTGCTGCTCAGTGTAATCCTTGCCGTGTAGTGCTGAGCCACCAGTTTCCTTGTTGTGAGCCTGAAAAAGACTTGGCTGAAACAGAAAATTGGAAGCGGACAAATATGCTGTCGAATATTGGAGGAAAACCTCAAGAACATCAGTGGCTGGACCAAAGAATCATGGGGAACCTCCCAATGGGAATAAAGAAAGGTAAACATGAAAAGAAGCTTGGCCTTCATCAGGAATTAGATCTATTGTACCCTGATGCATGCTCAATAGATCTATTGTAGTTTTTTATATTTTCTAACTCAAAGTACACGTTTTATGATACGTACAATAACATTAGTCTTCTGATTGTGTTTCTGTGTTAGTGCTGTGTGGGGTATGCAGGAGTACTTATGATGCTGGCAGCTGGTGGTCTTCACTCACTAACATCCTTCCAGTTATGCTACAAACACTACTCCTGCCCTTTAATGTTAGCCTACTTCTCTTTAAAAGGTAACGTGGATTTGAGTAATAAGAATATAGATGAATGGTGCAAATGTGTGGGTTCAAGGTGGGGGTGGTATTACAGAAGGAATCAGCTCTGGGCCCCTCTTTGTTGATAATGGCAATGGACAGGTTAACCGATGAGGTCAGAGGCTGTCTGCAGACGACATCTGTTGTAAGAGTGGGGAGAAGGTGGAAGAGAGTCTGGAGAGGTACAGACCGGATTCCAAAAAAAGTTGGGACTCTAAACAAATTGGAAATAAAAACTGAATACAATGATGTGGAGATGGCAGATGTCAATATTTTATTCATAATAGAACATAGATGACAGATCAAAAGTTTAATCTGAGTAAATGTAACATTTTAAAGGAAAAATATGTTGATTCAAAATTTCACAGTGTCAACAAATCCCAAAAAAGTTGGGACAAGTAGCAATAAGTGGCTGGAAAAAGGAAATTGAGCATATAACGAACAGCTGGAAGACCAATTAACACTAATTAGGTCAATTGACAACATGATTGGGTATAAAAAGAGCTTCTCAGAGTGTCAGTGTCTCTCAGAAGCCAAGATGGTAAGAGGATCACCAATTCCACCATTGTTGCGCAGAAAGATAGTGCAGCAATACCAGAATGGTGTTACCCAGCGTAAAATAGCAAAGACTTTTAAGTTATCATCATCAACCGTGCATAACATCATCAAAAGATTCAGAGAATCTGGAACAATCGCTGTGCGTAAGGGTCAAGGCCGTAAAACTCTACTGGATGCTCGTGATCTCCGGGCCCTTAAACGTCACTGCACCTCAAACAGGAATGCCACTGTCAAGGAAATAACAGAATGGGCTCAGGAATACTTCCAGAAAGCATTGTCAGTGAACACAATCCACCGTGCCATCCGCCGTTGCCAGCTGAAACTCTACAGTGCAAAGAGGAAGCCATTTCTAAGCAAGCTCCACAAGCTCAGATGATTAAATGGAGTGTGGCAAAATGGAAGACTGTTCTGTGTCAGATGAGTCACGATTTGAAGTTCTTTATGGAACACTGGGACGCCATGTCATCTGGACCAGAGAGGACAAGGATAGCCCAAGTTGTTATCAATGCTCCGTTCAGAAGCCTGCATCACTGATGGTATGGGGTTGCATGAGCGCTTGTGGCATGGGCAGCTTGCATGTCTGGAAAGGCACCATTAATGCAGAGAACTATGTTCAGGTTCTAGAACAACATATGCTCCATCTAGACGTCATCTCTTTCAGGGAAGACCCTGCATTTTTCAACAAGATAATGCCAGACCACATTCTGCAGCAATCACAACATCATGGCTACGTAGGAGAAGGATCCGGGTACTGAAATGTCCAGCCTGCAGTCCAGATCTTTCACCTATAGAGAACATTTGGTGCATCATAAAGAGGAAGGTGCGACAAAGAAGGCCCAAGACGATTGAACAGTTAGAGGCCTGTATTAGACATGAATGGGAGAGCATTCCTATTTCTAAACTTGAGAAACTGGTCTCCTCTGTCCCCAGACGTCTGTTGAGTGTTGTAAGAAGAAGGGGGGATGCCACACAGTGGTAAAAATGGACTTGTCCCAACTTTTTTGGGATTTGTTGACGCCATGAAATTTTGAAACAACATATTTTTCCCTTAAAATGATACATTCTCTCAGTTTAAACTTTTGATCTGTGATTTGTGTTCTATTCTGAATAAAATATTAGATGTTGGCACCTCCACATCATTGCATTCAGTTTTTATTCACAATTTATTTAGTGTCCCAACTTTTTTGGAATCCGGTTTGTAGATGGGTGCTCTAGAGAGAAGAGAAATGAAATGAATGAAGAGCCCAGAGAAGGTTTATAGATATGCAGAAGGTTGGTCTGACAGAATGACCATCCTTCCCTATCATGCTGGTGATCTGCTGTGGCGACCCCAAAAGTGAGCTGTCAAAAGTACATAGGAAAATAAAAGTAGCAAGATATAAAAAATAAAATAAAGTGTTGTAAGCTCCATCATCCAGGTAGATAACAATAAAAAAAGAGGTTAAATCGTGTCATCTGGACCAGTTTCTTTAAGTGAGAAATGTTTCGTCCCTCATCCAGAGGACTTTGTCAGTCTGTGGCCTGCCAACCGTCCCATAGCCTTCACTGCTGTGTTTCAAGCCAACCTCCTGTTGGAATCTCAAAAGTAGGTTTGTAGGCTCAATCATCCAGGATCCAGCAATGAAACACCTGTTCTCTACCTGGATGATCTAACCTTTTTTCTGAACCACTTTGGCCTTGGTTGTCCTCAAGCTGTTTCTGTGATTAGCAAGTTGGCCATCTGGCCAAAAGGTAGATGGTAAAGGTAAAGGTACATTTGATTGTTGTACATGACGACTGATTGTTTTGGATAGGGATGCATGATATTGGATTTTTTTGGGGCAGTATCTGATATGTTAAAATTTATTTGGCCGAAACCGATATTTTTAACATATTTTCCTTTGTCAGAACATGGTCCTCTTATTTAGGCTTATTTGCTACAAAAATTGTGTAACAGCTATAAGAGCTGGTGACATATATTCAGTAACAGCCATATGACATGCATAGCACTTTAACTTATATTAAATGAAAAGTGTTAAATGTTATTTATTAGCATTAGTCACCTGCGATGCTGTCTCACGTGTTGTGAGAGCTTGTTCCAGGTTCCAAGCTGCAGTGTGGGATCCTCTGCACTCCTGTGCATGAAAGACAAACTTTTTAAGTTCAAAGTTTTTGCCTATCCATTGTCAGAGTCAGAGATTCTTTATTGTCATTCGCACCACATGTGGTACATGTGATGGAACGAGATTATGTACACAGGGTCCACATCTGACAATATAAAGTAAAAGAAAAACAGGAATAAGATCTAAGATCCTGGATAGGAGTCGAAACGTTTTCTGTTACAAATAAAGTCCAGTTGATCTTGTATTGAACGCCTTTTTGAAAGATCTAAGATATGAACTTAGAAAAACATCAACTAAAAATACACTAGGCACTAATAGCATAAAAACATTACTTCGAACAGCAACATTGTGCTGTAAGACTTAATCATGCTAACGGGGCTAACACTTGACGTCCAAATGTCTGTGGTAAAACTCACCCAAGAAGTCGTGCTATCGGCTATTAGCTTCTCAATGACAGCTAAAAATGACGGCTTGTAACTCGGCAAAGTTTACATCGGAAAAATATCTCAGACTGAGGACAATGTAGCGGCTCAGTGTAATCCAAAAATCTTCTGAATCTGACACTCAATGAAAAAACGTCCACACCGTGGACATTGCGACTTCTTTCTCTCCGTCGTGATCAGATCAGCTAGGCGCGCGTGACGTCATGTTCTGCAGGCGTTCTTGTCACTGGGTTGTCATACAAAAACAGCGTCTTTTATATCGGTGAGTTATTTTCATGGAATGGTCGATGTCCGATATTTAACTTTATATCAGCCAATAATATCATACAATACTGACAATATCATCCCTAGTTTTGGATGGGTGTGCTTTGCATGTGTTAAAATCCTACTTTTGAGATTCCAACAAGAGGTTGGCTTGAAACACAGCAGTGCTACCTATGGGACAGATCTGGTTGGCAGACCGTTAAATGAGGAAATCCTCTGGATGGGGGACAAAATGTTTCTCACTTAAAGAAGCTGGTCGGATCTGGGGGTGAGTGTGTGGTTCGTCCTGTTTGGGTGGCCCTGGGGGCTCTGTGCTCGGTGTCCCTCTTGGGGTCTTGGGCTCTGGTCCCCCACTTTTTCTGCCTTGGGTCTTGGGGGTCGGGTCTCTGATGCTTCGCGGTCACTATTGAATGTTCTAGTAGAGAAGCCTTATACACTTATGCATGCTCACAACCACACACAAATAGATGCAGGGATGCACATGCAGGTATCGTATGTAGATGACGTAGATGTGCATGTGACTGCATATGCTTGTATATGTATGTATGTATATAGGTATATATATATTTATAGAAATCTAATGCAAAGCCATGAATATTCTAAGTCTTTTATACATTTCATATATGTATTTTGTTGTTGTGTTCTGTCATGTTCTTTGCAGATTTACAGACGGCGGTCGGGTGTGTTTGCCTTGTGCTTTCTGTGTGTATTTGTTATGTTTTGTGGTCTTACTTTTCATCTTTCCTTTCTTTCTATCCTATTAAAATACAAAAAATAAAAATAAAAGTAAAAAAATCCTAATGGTGTGAAGAGGATGGCTATAAGGTGAGAAGGGAGGCCATCTATAAAAGGAAGAAAAAAAAGAAGCTTGTCCAGATGTCACAATTTAAACCTTTCTTACTTTTTATTAACGTAACGTAATTTGACATATTTGTAATGATAATATTCTCAGGCTGAGGAATGAACTGCAAACTGTCCACAGGCACAGCAGACCTCTGGCACACACAAAGAGCCACAGGCAGTGACACAAACAGGTTTGTCTGCAACACAGCAATTCTTTGCAACACATCCATGTGATAAAATCCTGAACTCTGCTTTTGTTTAATCTAGTCTCCAATACACTGTGGCTGCACATTTCTCTGACAAAGTGACCTCACTGGAGGAGACAGAAACACTGAACTACTCAACAATAACCCAAATCTCTCCTGGGACTCAAGTTGATTCTGGACTTTTGTTCCTTCACTGTATGATTTTACCTGTACTTGCATGTGGGAAAGTCAAAAACACAGAAGTAAACATATTATAAATGATAAAACATTGTGAAAATATGGCTCTTTCCAACTGCTGATATTCATAAATATTTTAGGAACTTGTTCATGGTGCCCATTTAATTTTATAAATAAATTCAAAAAGTGCCAATGTAGCAAATAAAACAGTTATTTCTAAAGACAAACGATCATTAAAAAGTTGGTTAGGGATAACACAACTCTAAATATATGAAATTTAATTTGACAAAATGTGTGTTGGAAGTTCCCTGCTGCAGGGCAGTAAGGTTCTGAGTGTGAGATATAAATTAACAACATCAATGATGCCGTGCAGCTTTGGTGCTTAGAAAAGTATATTTGTTTGTATATACAGTGTATA
>JBBPBX010005489.1:0-16860 GCA_038048925.1 Garcialebias charrua | reverse complement strand
AGTCCAGTTAAAGTATATTTAAATATGTTTCTAAACTTTAAAATACATTTTTCTATGATATATGGGGCCGAGATGGTGTGTAGAGGCAGGGCAGCCGGCTCAGGACCAGAAGGTCTTGGGTTCGATCCCCGGTCACGGCATACCTCGTTGTGTCCCTGGGCTAGACACTTAACCCCAAGTTGCTCCCGGTAAGACAGGCAGCGCCTTGCATGGCAGTCTACCGCTACCGGTGTATGAATGTGTACTGTAGATGGTTGGTACTGTGAAGCGCTTTGGGGCCCCTCAAAGGGAGCTGGAAAGCGCTATACAAGTAAGCTCCATTTACCATATACTACTATAGTGCAACTACTGTAACTTGTTTATCATTTCCCCTCAATGTTCTTATAAAAAAACAAAAACAAAGCAGCATTCCTCTGACAGAATTCTAGAATAATTTATAGAATAAATTCTAAAATTTAAAGTCCTCTGCAGGCACACACAAAGAGCCACAAGCAGCGACACCAACAGGTTTGTCTGCAACACAGCAATTCTTTGCATGTATTTTTTATAGTCAGTTGGCTGTGGGCAGCCATCTTGTACTGGGTGGGTTGGCTCCAAAAGGTAATTATTAGTAAAGGTGCACCTGCTGATTATTTTCTTAAAGTTCCTTTAAAATCTGTTCATGAAATATTTAGCTAACAGACAGATGATGGGCAATGAGATTAACATGTCATTGGGTTTGTGTTCGCAATATGGGTTTTTGTTAAAAAGCAGTGGTTCCCAACCCTGGTCCTTGAGGAACGCCATCCTGCATGTTTTAGTTGTTTCTCTGCTCCAACAAACCTGATTCAGTGGTTTAATTACTCCATGTTCTGCAGAAGCATGTTAATTACCAATTAATTAAAATCAGGTGTCAGAGCAGAGAAACAACTAAAATATGTAGGATGGTGTTCCTCAAGGAACAGTGTTGGGAACCCCTGATATATAGTACAGTGACTGAAGAAAAGACAAAAAAAAGCATTAGGTAGAAGCAAAACTCAAGTGTTTGATGCAACTGGATACTATAGACTACCTCCAGTGAGTGGTACTGTATTTCTCTTTACACTACAGTACATGTATTGCTGGTTTTTTGTAAATGGCCAAAAAATATACAAATAGTTTATTTTTATCCTATTGAGAACAAATTTATTCAGAGGATGCTCAAAGTTTTTGTTCCAACGCACCCAACACAGGCATTCATGCATGTAGGTAGTGCTGTGACGTGTACGAACTCATGTCATGAAACTCTTTTGTTCCTTTGCGAGTACTTCATAGTAACGTTACATCCTGTAATATTTGAAAATGTTCATAAACCAAAGTTATCTGGTTATACAAACACTTTCATAATGACATCATCCATCTTCCAGGATAAACATATTTTCTAAAGCAGCTAAAAACCGACATGAAGATGAAATCTGTTGTGCAACACGTGAAAACTGGTCCCATAGTTCCCATATTTGTACTTGGTCAACATCTCTGCCATGTTCTGGAGCAAGTTTCCCCAACAATAACGTAAAGATGAGCTTCAACGGGTTCTGGTTCATTTGGTTCGCAAGTCCATCCCCTGTGATGGATTCTATGGACAATGTCCAGGGTCCACGCCTCTCATAGTGACTGCTGGACACCAGTGACCCCCGTGACCAGAAAAGGAAGAAGCGGGTAATGATAATAATGGATGAATGAATGGATGTTGCTGCAGAGAAACAGCCAATGCAATAAGAAATAAACTAGATAACGATTTAAGCTTTAACTTTGTGTTTCAATCTTTCTGTTTGAACATACTAAAAAGCAATGAAACAATATTTTAGAAAAACCATCATCTGGACATTTTATTTAACAAGTGTTTCATAAAATCCCACAAGAGTGACATTTCTATAAGCACAAAACGGTTCTAAAATCTCCAGAAAAAAAAAAAAAGTAATAAAGAATACAAGAGGAGACATTTTAAAGTTGTGTAACATGTTAAAAGGCCCGTCACAAGTTCCCTCCTGTGGGGCTACCAACTCTTCTGAGTCTGGGTTTTATCTTGTGCCCAGTCGGCATCTCAATGTGTGGTGCCATGGTCAAAGCAAAAGAGTACTGCTAATTTAATCGTCACTCCAAACAAGAAGATCAGGGTCACACAGATAAGTCGAGCTGATAAACGAGCTCTTTATCTGCTGTTCAAACAGCAGGTTCAGATGTTTACTGCAGCGCGGCGCAGTACAGAACAGTACACAAACAGCTTTCAATGCATGATCTTCTCCAAAGAGAGGCAGTCATCACGTCCCTGATTTCACAGATTTAAAATAAGTGCTGTTGAAGACAGTCATACAAGTTAAAAATAGCACTAAAACAAAAAAAATTAAAATGTGCAGAAAGGAGATTCTGCAGAACATCCATCCTACATGTGTCCACGTTGCGCTCGGACAACACTAACAAAAATGAAACCTATCTAAAGGAGATCGGAGATGGCTGAGGTTTTCCCCTCACATGCTGCCACCTTTGGGTCCGCTGCTTATGTTTGGAATCTGATCTGCAAAGGACGCGTTCATCCACTCTCCGTCTGGGAGCTGGCCCTCCGTTTGTGATGTCGTCGCCTCCTGCGCTCCTTCTGAAAGAGACGGACGTACAAACAGAGGCTAAGAACTTTTAGTTACTGTACATGCCTTGAAAAGAGTTTGTATTGTGGAGTTTGGCAAAAAGAAGCAAAGACTTAAGATCTTGATTGTGATCCACACTTTAATAATAGGGATTCAATTGAATGACATCTTGGATCTTTATAAGTCTAGATCTATATCTAAGGCTAAAAAAATCTTGGCAGATCCCACTCATCCCCTACACGCTGAGTTCAATCTGCTGCCATCAGGTAGAAGATACGGCCTACCAAGGTGTAGAACAAACAGATTAAAAAACTCCTTCATCCCCTCAGTCATTGGAGATTATCTCATTCCTATGTATTCTTATCTTGAATCTTAATGTTTTTAAGGATTAACTATTTGCTCTTCTTAAGTTGTACCTTCTGAAATGTCTCTTGTATTTTAATCTGTAATGGAGGTACCGGTACTTTTTATTCTTTTATCCTGTTTAATATTTTAGTTTGTATGAATGAATTTGTTGGCTGTCTCGCCACTATTACCATTACATGCTGTAAATGAATTGCCCCTCGGGGACCTAATAATAAAGTTGAAAGTTAATGCAGTGATTAAATTAGACAACCTCTCTGGCTTTTAAGAACAGAAATGTCTACGGTAATCATGAAGACGACAATGTTTTTGTATTCACTGACTTAAAATAATAAAGTTTTTTTAAATAAAAAATGTATTTGTTTACCCAAATGGGACTGTGTTTTTAGTTTTACAACAAGATTATACCAATTTTATTGTTCGGTCATTTCAGATACCGTAATTTCGCCGTATCAGTCGCAGTGTTTTTGCATGTATTTGCATGCCCTGCAAGTTATACAGTGAAGCAACGTAGTTATGTTGTTTTCCCCCGTATCTATAACCCAATTTTTGACTGACATCTGACCGTTTTCTTTCATTCTGACCTGGAAAATATTAAACACTACCATTTCCAGCTGCTAGAGGACCCTCGAGTAATATGGCAAGCCAAGTGTCTCATTAATAGGTAAAAGTGGCTATTAATGAGACGCTTGGCTTGCCATACATAGCCACATTTGTCTCGCTCTGGAGCTCCTGGAGCAAACGTTAAATCAGCTGCATTTCGCCGCGCCGCTCAGGTGAAATGCAGCTGATTTGACCATTAAAGTGCATTTATTAAGGAAAAGTTCAACTGAGACACACCTTTACTATAATGTCGAGCAAACAAATAAATGTTTTTAGGTGTTAAATCTCGTTAAATCCTTAATACAGTAAAGTCCTCCCGTGCATATGGTACTCCTGCGGCTGCCAATTGATTTTTGGCACAATACCGACCAACATTTCCGGGTTGTCAGCAGTGACGCATAATAGATGTGACTTATACAGCAAAGGGACATATTTATGTTTTTTCCACTTTATTAGACATATTTGGACCGATGCGCAACGTTTACGGCAGAAAATACAGTATTTCCTCATTTCTGTTTCCAAAATGCGTGCATTTGAAGAATGGATGTCAGATTTTAAAACTATGTTTACAAGCATTTTAAAACATGTTTCACAGAAAACAATTAGCTAATTTAAAAGTTTACGAGACTATTGTATTATTTCACTTATGGGATATAAATTTAAAATAATTTAGTCTAATAAAGTTGGATTAAGACGTTGTAATCAAAGATTTCTGGAGTGCTACCTTTCTTCTGTGTTCATCATGTGGAAATGAGACAATTAAAGTAAAAATAAAATCATAGGAGTAAATGCACAACATTAGGTTTACCCTTGTTTTGTGGTTACCTTTGTTTCCAGTAGATGGGAATGTACAATGACCATTGACCTGACGTTCAGCCTGGCTGTCTTCAGGTCCTTTCTCCAAATATGCTCCACCAAAAGCGTCTTCATAACCTGGATCATACTGCTCCTCCTTTATTGCTAACCTCTTGGCATCCTCTGTTGGTTTGAAACAGGATAAATTAAGAAAAGGTTCAACAGAATCCAACAAACCACACTGAAGGTAGTGCTTGATGTGAAAATGTTTAGGTCATCAATGTAATAATCCTAATTTCTGAAAAACTGTTGAACTATCCTAGTAGTGAATTCATTTAAAACTAGAGAAACTGCATCTCCTGCAAAAATGCAGTGCGAATGCTTATTGCTTAAGAACTTGCTGAAAACCAGCTGAAAATAACAAAAAAACATGCTGAAATGGAAGAACAAGCCTAAATTAGCAGAAGAAAACAGAAAGAACACACATTTGCTGAATTACGGTAGGTAGCAAACATGAACACAAAACAGGAAATTAACAATAAAAAAGCTGAAATTAGCACACAAAACAAAAAGGCTCAAAAGTAACTGAAAATGCAGAAGGATGCTTAAACTACCAGACGGAAGTAGAAAGAGCTGAAATGAGCTAAAAAAATATTTTTTTTTTAATAAAAGTGGAATTACGGTAGTTGAAAAAACTAAAATTAGCAGAAAAAGCTGAGAGGAGAATAACAAGCTGTAATTAGCATAAAGAAGTTAATTAGTCTGAAAGTAGCAGAAATTACCACACAAAACTTTAATTAATATGAAAACTGTTCAAATTACCGGTAGCTAAAAAGGTAGAACCAGATTAAATTAGCAGAAGAAAGAACATGTTTGTCCAGTTAGGCTGAAAGCAGCAAAAATGCGCACAAAAGAGTAGAAATTATCTGAAAAAGCTGAAATTAGCAAAATAAATAAATAAACCAGCTGAAAAGTAGCTAAAAAAGCAAAAAAGAAGCTTAAATTACAAAAAGTGGAGAGTACATTTTTTGTTGAATTAGGCTGAGAAAAGTTTAAAGGTCCACTGACATGATGTTTGAACTATAAATAAAATTGCTCAACATATACTGTATACTGTATGTTGCATCATTCAACTATGGTCATTTGTACAAGCAAAATGATAAATCAATTTAATTTTGATTTAAAAGTTATTTTAAACTTCGCACCATGTTTATTCACGGGAAACCCGATTACACGCGAATGCAACATCTGTGACGTCAGGGCAGGAATTTCAGTCTGCGGCTGCGCAGGAACGCAGATTCATTTTCTGCACATTTGCCTATTTTCTTTTTTGTATACTGTAACTTAAAAAATGCCATTACGTTGTGTCGCATTTGGGTGTTCTAATATCATCAGTGAACAAGTGAGCCTTTTCACTTTCCCAAAAGATGAAATACTTCATCAAGACTGGACAAAACAAACAAAGCTGTCCCCCTCGGAGCCCCCCTCGCTCCACCCGAGAGCCCCCTCGCTCCACCTGAAGGTAAGGCAGAACCTGCTGTTTCTTGTTCAACCCCCTGAACTAACTTCTGCTTCCCAAACTGAAGACAAATCGCTCAAATCTAAACTTAGATTGCTAAATTCGTCGGATTCTATATCGTGCGCTATTGTTATGTAAAAGGGGCGTTCTAGGAGACATTCCTGCCCTGACGTCATAAAATTAGCAACAGAAGTACCCGGATGTCACGTGAAGAAACACAGCGCGAATTTTAAACTCACTTTTTAAATGAATTTTCATTAAATTATCATTTTGTTTGCAACAACGAACATAGTTGAATGATAAAAGATATATACGTTGTGCCAATTTCTGCAAAGTTCAAAAATCATGTCAGCCCACCTTTAAATGAGTGCAAAAAAATGTGGAATTAGCTGAAATTTTTAAATTAGCATAAACAGCTAAATAGTAGCGGAAATTGTAGAAAAAAATTACATAAATAAGCTGAAATTAGAAAAAATAAGTTAGTAGAAGCACAAAAATGTTGTAGTGAAAGAACCGAAACAATAAACAGCTGAAATCAACTGAAAAATGTTTAAATTTGCAGCAGGAAGCTGAAAGAAGCAGAACCAGAACAAAATGTGAAAGGAGCAGTAAAAGGTTGTAAACAGATCCAAAGATTTGGAGGATTTAAAATGAGCTCAGTTCATTTTTTCTATGAGGAAACAAATGGCAGAAAAGGCTAAATATTTCAAAAAGCTAAAGTTGCACCAGTACCAAGCAGGATTGGCCTGAATGAGTTGAACATTTTGATTTGTTGAAATAGCTTCAAAACTACAGTACAGGACGAGAATCGTGGCAACAAACGTACTGGATCACAGTAGAGGGAATGCTTCGTAAGCGTTCACACAATAACGGTGAGCGCTTCAAGAATAAATCAAGATGCCACTCGCTGCGTTCGATTCATTCAGCAACCGTCCTGCTTACCTTTAGCTAACTTAAGGTCAAACGAGTAGTCCACCTCCTCGATCTCAGTGCTCTTTTGAACGCCGCTCAGCTGATCTCTGAGCTCCTTCAGTTTGATGTAGAAGTGCACTTTGTCCTGAGCGCGAGGGAACTGGGCACAGCGAGCGCTGGATGAAGGCATCAGAAACAGGGCCTGCACAGGAAGAAGTATAATCAAATCCTTTCCCTAAAAACATTTCAAAAGATGTTTTCCCTTCCCAATTTCTATACCGTTTTATATTTAAAATATATTAGAAGCAGAAAATTCAGGTGTTTACAGTCACCTTGGGCACCACTGTGCAGTATTTAAATGTTTATACAGCATATATTGTAAATGATTTGAATAAAAATAAAGTTTTAAGATAGGACTGGAGACCTTTTTATTTGAAAGATTTTATAGTGTTTAAAAGGTATTTTTAATCCTGCTGTTTTTAGTTGTTGTTTTTTAAGTCCATGTTTTATTCTCTCAAGATGTTTTACATTGTAGCACTTTGAGATTGCAAAATGTAAAGTGCAATACAAATTGAATACATTATTATTATTATTAATTAAAAAACAAGAACTGGGTGCACAAACGTGAATTTATTGCGGCTGTTCTCTCATCTAAAAAGGTCAAAGTTATGTGTACAGGTCCAAATATAGTACAGACGTACATTGACTAATTTATTTTTAACAAGTGGTGGAGGAGTCAAAGTGAGGCTTTCAAACCTAAAACCACTGCACCAGTTGTCAAGCATGGCGGTGGTAGCATCATGCTGCGGTACTAGGGGATTGCATAAAGTGGATGAGTTAATTAAAATAATTAATAAAGAGGAAAAAAAGCAGATTCCCCCACAATTCTTCAACTTCACCTCAACCACAGCTTGATGGTTGGAACTTGAACGCTGGGTCCAACATGCATAAATCAACAAAAAACACGTCACGGTGCAACTTGTTAAGCAGGACAGAAAGTTATCCAGATACAGTATTAGTGAAGATGTATGAACTGCATGTATTCAAGCCTAAAGGTATAATTTTGACTGAGGCTGCGGTGGTCGGTGCTCCGGTCCTGTAATTCGGAGGCTGCAGGTTTGAGCCCAGGTTGTGCCAGGAAGGACATCAGGATGACACAACTGCCGATTATTTCATGAGAGTTCGCTCGCTGTGGTGGCCACTGCAACGGGGAGCAGCCAAAAGAAAAACATCTATAATCTTAAACCACAAGTGATCCACATTAAATTCAAACGTGTGCACCCACATCTTGATTAAAATAAAACCACTGAAGTTGTACAATTTTTCCACCCTGGAAAAAGAATTATTAATTTAAAGCCCAAAATTAATGTGACGTCTACACCACCGATGGGTTTATGTGTGAGCAGTCTTGTCACCAGAATAGTATATAAAATAAACTTAAGGAACCAACAGCTGCAGCTGGAGAGCTGAGAAAACCGAAGGTCAGCAGCACGTTGCAAATTATTTGTATTACCGGTACATAGAAGATGAAGAGTTTGCATCGTCTTGGACATGGCAAACCTGGCTAACAAAAAAGGGGACAGAGTCATTCTCAGCTATTTTAAGGCATGACAGGATTATTTTATAAGGAGAAAAATTATTCTGTAATCTTATACAAGAAGAAAGGGTCAGATAAACATAAAAAAGCATCTGTGCTGTTAATGATGGCTTTCATTTTCATACTGACTTTTAATAAATAAGTAATCTTGGTAAATGTCAAGACTCCTTAAATGTGTTATATTTACAGAATCAGAAACCACTTTTTTTGTTTTTTTGGGTAAAGATATGGAACAAGATGTTGGAGTTGATGCAGACAGAATTTGTAAATATATAAACTTGGTTTAAACTTAATAAATTATCATTAAATCTAGATAAAACTAATTACATGATATTCAGTAATACAAAGAGAACCGTTGATTTTCCATTCAAAATTGAGGGTGTTGAGATTTGTAGAGTGAGTGAGGTGAAGTTTTTGGGTGTTATTATTGATGACAAACTGACATGGAAACAACACATAAATTCTGTAAGAATAAAAATAGCTAAATCGATTGCAGTACTGTACAAAGTCAGAGACCTATTGAATGATAAAGCTCTGTATTTGTTGTATAACACAATCATTGTTCCACACTTAATCTATTGTATTGATGTTTGGGGGAATGCGTGTAAAACAATTACAAAGCCTATTTTTGTATTACAGAAAAGAGCTGTAAGAATTATCACTAGAAAACATTACTGTCATCCATCAAGTACATTATTTTATCAACTGAAGTTATTGAAGTTCCATGATTTGGTAGATTAGAATGTTTTATCAGTTATGTATAGGGCTCAGAATAACACATTACCTTTAAATATCCAAATACATTTTGCTAAAAGAGAGAGTTGTTATAACCTTAAGGGGATTTAGATATTTGTGAAGCCGAAATTTAGAACCAGTTTGAAGGGACGGTCAACGTCAATTCAAGGAATTAGATTATGGAATAATCTGGAGAGTGATGTTAAAAATGCCAGATCAATGTGTATGTTTAAGAGAATGATCAAAGTTGATTTGTTAAAAAATAAAAAATAAATAGCTTAATGTGTATTTGTATGAATTGTTGCTCGAGAAGGAGTATTTATTTTGTTTGTTATTTGAAAATTATTATTGTTTGAATTAAATTTTTGGTAAAAAGGGGCAGATATAAGATTTTCTTCTTCTTTCTAATGTCTTTCAATTTATTTGTGATTGTATTTCTTTTGTATATAGAATTGTTTTGTTTTTTTAAAATGAGTAAACGTAATAATAATAATAATAAATCAGTTTGTAAGAAAACGTTTTGCACATTTGATTTGGTGTTAAAACATTTTCAGTCCTGAGTTGATCATATAATCACACTATTTTATTACTATTGTCAGGCCACTTGTGTCATTTTTCTAAAGTTTGATATAATTTAACAAGTGGCATTATGACTCCATGTCAACATGCACTTTATTTTTATTTTTAAAGTGACATATTTAAGTTCTCACCACGTCACAGTCAGGGATCTTGTGCGGCTGCAAACCAAAGTCAAGCTTTTGTGGTTTTTTGCCAAACAGCTCTCTGCAGAACATCTCATAAATACCTGAAGAGAGGAAAAACTACCTTAAGTCAATAAATCTAATATTTTTAATCCAACTGTTACTATCATACTAAAAAAAAACTTACATTTTCCATTGAACACAGCAATAAGTGGTTTGTATTTCTTTAACTTCTCCACAAGAATTTTGCCTCCTTCACGCAACTCCTTACTGGAGAAGAAAACAAACTCAGCATTTAAACAAAGATATAAATGTAGACTGAACTATTTAAAGTCTGAATTTATGTATCTATTTGTATCATCGTTGCAGTCCACTGATGGGGCACACTGCCAACCGTACCTTGAGAGGTCTTTGCTCCCTGGTGTTGCTCTCGATACCATGTTGGTGAAGCCCATTTTGTATTTGACAGGCAGCGATGTGTCGTGCATGTGGTTGAGCTGCTCCTCCGTGAATCCAGATAGAAACAGGCATTTCCCTGTAATCAAAGGGTTTTCAAGTTATTTTGTTTTATGCGCAAATAAATGGAATTAACAAATCCTACTCCGTCTATATTTGAATTGGGAAAAAATGTGATAAAAAGGCCTACAACTCAACAAAGGTATTGCCGATCACACTGTATCAACACAAACAGCCCTCAGACTAAAAAAACAGCTGTTGTAAAATTTTATTGAAAAAAAAAAAAAAACACAACCATAAAGACAATAATAACTGAATATGTTGAGTCGATTCAACGTTCACACAAGGTTCGTTCTACTCGGCTCCCCTGTTCACCTCCCTCTCGCCTGTCATTCATCAGTAGTAGTATCATAAGCCCATTTTTATTTTACAGAAAAGAGCTATAAGGATCATCACTAGAAAGCATTATTACCATCCATCAAAAGTTTTGTTTTGCAAATTGAAATTACTGAAATTTTATGATCTGGTTGACTACAATATGTACTCTTAAAGCTTCAGTATGTAGCTTTTTTTATGAACATATTTCTTCACTCTGTCACTACCTCCTGACAGACTGATGTTAGCCAGGTAATCTCTGAAAAAAAATTAAAAAAAATATTGTCCCCTTGCTTCTCCAGGTGGTAAATAAGCATTTCTAAAAAGAAAAGGTGACCCGCCATTTTCCAGCCAATAAAAACAGAGTTTGTAACCAGCCAATAAAAACAGAGCTTGAATTTGAATCAGCCAATAAAAACAGAGCTTGAATTTGAATCAGCCAATAAAAACAGAGCTTGAATTTGAAATTCAACAGACCACAAGGGGGCAGAGCCACATATGGCTCTGAGGGGGAGGGATCAGAATGCTTTGCCTGTTGAAAATATTTCTAAGTGCTGCAGTTCTACAGAAACTGCATACTGAACCTTTTAATATTGTACAAGGCGCAGAACTTCACATTACCCTCAAATATCCAAACGCTTTTTGTAAAAAGACAGTACTTACAATCTTAAGGGTACTGATATTTTTGTCATGCCAAAACATAGAACTACAGTAGTTTAAAGAGTAGGTCTACTTTAATTTATGGAATATGTCTATGGAATGGTTTAGAAAACGATATCAAAGTTGCAAAAACAATGACTTTGTTTAAAAAAATGAATAAAATTAGGTTTCTGGAAAAATATATATAAATTGGTTTGTTTCTACATTTATGAATGGTAAAGTACGATGAGTTATTTATTGTGTAATATTTTTTGTGGATTATTGTTGTTTGAACAAATAAATTTTGTTAAAAGGGGGCAGACTTAACAAGATTTTATCTTCTTCTGCTTCCTTTCATTTCATGTAATGTTTGATTTTTTTTATTTTATCTTCTTCTGCTTCCTTTCATTCATGTAATGTTTGATTTTTTATTTACGTGGAATTGTAAAAAAAAATTGTGTTTTAAATTTGAAATGAATAAAGAATTTAAATTTAAAAAAATCAGTGGTCCTATTGGACGCGCTCACTCAGCAATGGAAATGGTAAATGGACTGTACTTACTGTATTTAGTGCCTTTCTATCTAATCAAGATACTCAAAGTGCTTTACACAACCTGTGCCCTCTTTTACCTCCACACACGTTCATACAGCACTCTCTCTACAAAGATAATCTGAAGCTGTAGAGATTAATCAGAGCTTTATCACACTCACACACCGATGGGACACATCGGAGGCAGTGAGGAGTTCGGTGTCTTGCCCAGGGACACGTCAACATGGGACTGCTTGTGGATTTGAACCCCCAACTCTTGCAATGGAGGACAAACACTCTAACCCAGGGGTCACCAACCTTTTCGAAACTGAGAGCTACTTCGTGGGTACGGAGTCATACAAAGGGCACCAGTTTGGTAAACTCTTCGGAAATAAAGCGTAAATTTAAAAAAAATGTATAATAAACATATTTTTAAGAACATATTTTTAAGATAGACATTTCAAAATATATATAAATTTAAAAAAAAGAATAACTGAATAAAATGCTGGTGAAGATTCTCAGTCGTCCAGGACATGATAAAATCAAAAAAGGCGTTCAATACAGAACAACTGGACTTTATTTGTAACAAACAAGACGTTTCGCTTCTCATCCGAAAAGCTTTATCAATTGAGTTAGGAGACAGTGAGGGGGAGCAGTTATAACAGGACAAACCATTGACACGCACCAACATATGTAAATTGGAAACTAACACCCCCACATATTTGGGATAACACGTACCTGTGACCCATTCAAAGTTCAGTGTGTGAAAACAGAGCTTACAGAACACACACACACATCCTACTGTATGTGAAATGACAAGTCACACTTCACCCATTGATAGCAGGGACCTGTCAAAGTCTTTGTTGGTCTAATTCACAAACAAGGCTCCTCTGTTCTCATCAGGTGTGAGACGCCTGGGGACCAAACCCAGGGCCGCACCATAAGTTTTAGAAAGTTGAAATCTTAGACCTCCTCCTCTGTTTAACGATGGTTTCTCTCTTTTTACATAAATCGCCTCCTTCACACCTCTCTCAAACCACCTGTGCTCTCGGTCCAAAATATGTACATTTTGGTCCTCAAAAGAGTGTCCCTTGTCTGTGAGGTGGAGGTGAACAGCTGAGTTTTGTCCAGAGGAGGAGGCTCTCCTGTGTTGAGACATTCTTCTGTGGATGGCTGTTTAGTTTCTCCAATGTATAAGTCTGGACAGTCCTCGCTGCACTGGACTGCATAAACTACACCACTCTGTTTGTGTGTAGGTGTTTTGTCCTTAGGGTGGACCAGCCTCTGTCTGAGAGTCCTGCTGGGTTTGAAATGTACTGGGATGTTGTGTTTGTTGAAAATCCTTCTGAAATTCTCTGATAGTCCAGCAACATAAGGGATGACAATGTTTTTTCGTCTGTTCTCCTTTTTCTGTTCCTTATTGTGTTGAATAAAATGAAATTTTAAATGCAGCTTAGTAGTGAGTTGTGCTATTTTTAGAACAGGTCCGCGGGCACCTCAAATGGTCCTTGGGGGCACCGTGTTGTTGGGCAGCACGGTGGCACAACTGGTAGAGCTGCTGCCTCTCAGCGAGAAGGTTGCCGGTTCAAATCCCGGTCCGGGGCCTTTCTGGGTGGAGTTTGCATGTTCTCCCCGTGCATGCGTGGGTTTCCTCCGGGTACTCCGGTTTCCTCCCACAGACCAAAAAACATGCTTGTTAGGCTGATTGGTGACTCTAAATTGACCCTAGGTGTGAGTGTGAGAGTGGATGGTTGTTTGGTGTGAGTGAGACAGGTCCCTCTTGTAAATGAGTCCCCGTGACTCAACGAGGCTAGCCTGTATAAATAAAGGTTGAATGAATGAATGAATGTTGACCCCTGCTCCAACCACTCATCCACTGCTGCCCTAATCAACTCTCCCTGTCTAAACTGTGCTCAGCTTTTCATCCATTTGTCAGTTTCTTGTCTACGTTTTTATTCCTCCACGTTCTGTTCAAGTGTGTGGGGAGTGGTGGTGCAGCGGTTAGAGAAGGTGAGCCTGTGATCGGAAAGTCGCAGGTTCAGCTCTCCGTACAGACAACGTCAAATGTGGGTGGAAAATGTGAAGCACACACACTTGCCTCCACCTTCATTCGCCCCACTCTGGGTCCTTGAGCAAGGGCCTTAACCCCCGTCTGCTCCCCCAGGCACCCTAGATGGCAGCTCTCTGCTCCACACAGAGGGCTGTGGTAGCTCAGTGGTCTGTGGTTGCACCAGGAAGGACATCCGGTGTAAACACGCCTTTTTTAACACACCTGCAGTGAGACTGGTATATGTATTTTTTATTTTTGTATGCTTTGTTTGTTTTTTATCGTTTTTATTAACTTGTCTTTTGTGTTATTGTACAGCACTTTGGTCTGTGGTTTTTAAAATGTGCTATAGAAATAAAGTTGATTGATTGATTGTAAAAACAATTGCAAAGTCTTCGTGTGTGAAGCAAAGCGTCTTGCCACAGTACTTCTGCTTTGAAAGATTGATAATGTGTTGAGCAGCCCGTTTCAAGCAGAACATCTCATACGTCTATCTAAATAACTATATAATGCTAATATGATATTTTTAAATCCATATAATGCTTGAAATTTTTGAGTTCATAGAGTTGTATAAAACAGTAGCAATCCACTCTCTTCTTGTCCTGCTCAGATTAGTTGTTAGTCAGTCCAGTTAAAAATTAAACATTTCCTCCAATCTGAAGTCATTCAACAAACAGCTGTAAGACAGTGATTGTTCATAACATTACACAAGACCCCATTTAAAATAACTAAACCTATTTTTATTTTACAGAAAAGAGCTATAAGAATAATTACAAGAAAACATTACTGCCATCCATCAAATGTTTTGTTTAGTAAATTGAAATTGCTGAAGTTTTATGATTTGGTTGGCTAGAACATTCTTTTATTATTGTACAAAGCTCAGAACTTCACATTACCCTCAAATATCCAAACGCTTTTTGTTAAAAGGAAAAGTACTTACAATCTTAAGGGAACAGATATTTTTGTTGTACCACAGCATAGAACAAGTTTAAGGAGTAGGTCTACTTTTTGTTGTACCACAGCATAGAACAAGTTTAAGGAGTAGGTCTACTTTTTGTTGTACCACAGCATAGAACAAGTTTAAGGAGTAGGTCTACTTTAATTCAAGGAATAGGTCTGTGGAATGGTTTGGAAACTGATACTAAAATTGCAAAGTCAATGTCTATATTTAAGAAAATTATTAAAACCAAATTTCTGAATAAACATTCATAAATTGATTTATTTCCAAATTACTATATATGGTATTGTGTGACAAGTTATTTATTATGTTATATTTTTCTCTATGTGATTGCTGTTTGAATTGATAGTTTGAATTAATTTTGTTTAAAGAAGGGGCAGATATAATAAGATTATTTTCTTCTTCTGCTTCCTTTCATTTCATGTATTGCTTTGTTTTTAATGTGGTTTTGTAAATAGTTTTTTTAATGAACAATCTAAATAAAAAAAATCACTATACTTTTAACAAGACAGCCTTCTTAGCATAGATGCTAACTGTATACTGTACTGCACTTGGTTTTTACACTGCTATATTTCTTGACCTCTACATTTGAGCACAAGCTTTTTTCATATTAAATATGTCTAAACTATTCTTGGATCATGCTGGTGAAGATTCTCAGTCATCCAGGACATGATCAATAAAAAAAAACAAAGAGTAGAGTAACAAAGACCCTAAGAAACCCCTACTGTTAAGGTGTGATTTGTCAATCTACATAGGTATCTTAACTCAGCCTTTATAACCTGAATTTAACTTTTTTTGAATTTATTCTTGGATCAGAACTTACAGAAATGATTTCCTGGACCTGGAAACCAGCGGCCGATAAAAGCTGCCATCAGTCCTGGATTGATACCAATCTGAAAATACACACAAATACTTTGTAAATATGACCAAACCTAATTCATTCTTATCGTTTGGTCCTTTCTGACATGAATCATCCAACAATGGTCAATCTTACAATGACATAATCCAGGTTGTAATCCAGCAGGTCTGGTAAAGTCTTCTTCATGACTTCCTCCTCCGTCATTCCTTTGAAGCGGTCCACTTTCCTTTTCACCTTCTTGAAGCTCTCATCAATCTTCTCCTGTTTTCCATCAGCCTGAGCACCTGCAGCCTTTTTGGGTTTTGGACCTGGTTTGGCTTTTGGCGCATTTGGGTCTTTGGGCGTTTTTGGTGCCTTGGCCACTTTTGGTGGTTTGGGTGCACCTGGTTCCTTGGGTTGTGCTGGTCTGCCCCGTTTTTTAGCTGGGGCTGGGGGGAAAGAAAAAAAAAAAGCTATAAAATAAATAAATAAAAGTTGCAGAATGTTATTGTTCCCTAAATGTGGGTGAACTGCTACTTTGACAAGTTTTTATACCTTATAATTCCTTAACAATACTCCACTGGGTAAGAAAAGTCCTTATAAACCAGAAAAGGCTCTAAAAGATTTTCAACTAGCCAAACACTGTTATGGTCATCAATAAAACATATAAAGGTTTCTGTAAGCTCATACTTAGTAGAAAAAAACAAAAAAAGTTTTTAAGTTTTTAAGAAATATGACAATCTAGTGGTAACTGCAGATCTGCAGGTGATATGTTCAGTTCACGCAAAGTACGAACTCAGAACAAACACTTGATATTTTATTTAAAAAAGCATTGCGGTACGTTTAGTCAGGTTGGCAGGTTCCATCAAATCCATTTTGGGTTCTGGGTTTGCCATGTGCTCATTTGCTGCATCTCCAATGTGATTCTCTGGGTAGTGAAACTGGTGGTTTGGGTCACTGCTCGCGTATTGGGCCTGGAGAGCTTGAAACTGCTGGGCAGAGCGAACCCTGTAGTAGAAGAGTACAGTAATAATAATGAAATGTAGGGTTAATTACCAACACAACAAGCAAAATGACTGAGGGATGTGCTGTAGGATTTAAGCAGAATTTAGCCAGCGCATTCTGTTACGTATACACCTTTGTGTTTTAACTAATTTCAAAAATTTACTCCCAAGGTGATGAATGGATAATTCA